>JAODAL010063883.1:0-19013 GCA_025379985.1 Phyllomedusa bahiana
TAGCTGAGCCCAGGAATGTGTATGGGGGGGGAAGAAAAGCTGACCCCAGTGTACATGTGTTTGGGGGGGGGGAATAGCTGAGCCCAGTGTACTTTGTGTTGGGGGGGGGAATAGCTGAGCCCAGTGTACATGTGTATGGGGAGGGGAATAGCTGAGCCCAGTGTACATGTGTATGGGGAGGGGAATAGCTGAGCCCAGTGTACATGTGTATGGGGGGGGGGGGAATAGCTGAGCCCAGTGTACATGTGTATGGGGGTGGGGGGGGAAATAGCTGAGCCCAGTGTACATGTGTATGGGGGTGGAATAGCTGAGCCCAGTGTACATGTGTATGGGGTGGAATAGCTGAGCCCAGTGTACATGTGTATGGGGGGGGGGGGTTGGATTTGCTCAGCTCTGTGTACACTTTCCTTATAATTTGGGGGTGTTGCTCGTTCCTTTCTGAGGACCCTCTGCCTCCCCAGTCCTGGAGGATGATGGGACTTTTCGCCATCAGTGATTTGAGACCTTGTTTACATTGAAACTCCGATAAAAAGGGAAGTCCTGTCGCTGACGCGGCCGTTTCATCACCGCAAACGAGAGCAGGAGGCGACACCTCACATTAGGGAAGAGGAGGGTGAGCGCGGCCCCAGAAGCAGTGTCCACAGCAGGGCTAAGCGCTGCCGTGTCCTGACACTACAACCACCCAGCTTTCCCATAGTCCTGCACGGTGCGACACAGCCCAAGCTCTATCTCTATGGAGCAGAGGTTGTGGTCACGTCCAGACCCCTTAGCCTTATTTATACCTCATCCTAAACAAGAGGGGCAGGCGGCGGCCCGGCGGGGTGACAGGAGGGGGGGGGCGGCGTCCCCGGGGGGGTGAAGGAGGGTCCCCCGGCGGGGGTGACAGGCGGCGGCCCCCGGGGGGGGTGAGGAGAGGGGCAGGCGGGTCCCCGGCGGGGGTGAAGGGGGGGGCAGGCGGGTCCCCGGGGGGGGGTGAAGGAGGCGTCCCCGGCGGGGGTGACAGGAGGCGTCCCCGGCGGGGTGACAGGAGAGGGGCAGGGGGCGTCCCCCCGGGGGGGGTGACAGGAGGGGGGCAGGCGGCTCCCGGGGGGGGACAGGAGGGGGCAGGGGGCGCCCCGGCGGGGGTGACAGGAGGGGGGAGGCGGGGTCCCCGGCGGGGGTGACAGGAGGGGGGGAGGCGGGCCCGGCGGGGTGAAGGAGGGGGGCAGGCGGCGTTCCCCCGGGGGGGGGGTGACAGGAGGGGGGCAGGCGGCGTCCCCCGGGGGGGTGCAGGAGGGGGGAGGCGGGTTCCCGGCGGGGGGGTGAAGGGGGGGGAGGGGGGGCCCCCGGGGGGGTGACAGGGGCGGGCCCCCCGGGGGGGGAGGAGGCGGCCCCCCGGGGGTGCAGGAGGCGGGCCCCGGGGGGGGACAGGGGGGGGCAGGGGGCGGGCCCCCGGCGGGGGTGACAGGGGGTCCCGGCGGGGGGGGACAGGAGGGGGGCAGGGGGCTTTCCCGGCGGGGGTGAAGGAGGGGCCAGGCGGCGGGCCCCGGGGGGGGTTTTCGGAGGGGGGCGGCGGCGTCCCCCGGGGGGGGGGTGACAGGGGGGGGCAGGCGGGGCCCCCGGGGGGGGGGGTGACAGGAGGGGGGCAGGGGCGGGCCCCCGGGGGGGGTGACAGGAGGCCCCCCGGGGGGGGGACGGAGGGGGCCCGGCGGGGGTGCAGGGAGGGGAGGCGGGGGGTCCCCGGCGGGGGTGACAGGGGGGGGGCAGGCGGGGCCCCGGCGGGGGTGTACAGGAGAGAGGGGCAGTGCGCGCGCCCCCCAGGGGGGTGACAGGAGGGGGGCAGGCGGCGTCCCGGCGGGGGTGAAGGGGGGGCCAGCGGGGGGGGTGACAGGCGGCGTCCCGGCGGGGGTGAGGGGGGGGCAGGCCGGCGGTCCCGGCGGGGGGGGTGACAGGAGGGGGCAGGCGGCGTCCCGGCGGGGGGTCGGTGCAGGAGGGGGGCAGGCGGCGTCCCCGGCGGGGTGACAGGGGGGGGCAGGCGGCGCCCCCGGCGGGGTGACAGGAGGGGGGCAGGCGGCGGCCCCGGCGGGGGTGACAGGAGGCGGCCCCGGCGGGAGGGAGGGTGACAGGAGGCGTCCCCGGCGGGGGTGACAGGCGGGGGGCCCGCCGGGGTGACCGCCGAGGGGCAGGCGGCGTCCCCGGCGGGGGTGACAGGAGGGGGGCAGGCGGCGTCCCCGGCGGGGGTGACAGGAGGGGGGCAGGCGGCGTCCCCGGCGGGGGTGACAGGCGAGGGGCAGGCGGCGTCCCCGGCGGGGGTGATAGCAAGAATAGCAGCGCCATTATTAGGGCGACTTCTCTGTCATATCTGCAGCCTGTGGAGTGACTGGGGGAGGGAGAGTCATTGGTCATGGGGTGACAGTAAGCTGGACGTTACCACAAGCCGAGGAGTAGGGTCTACCGCACAGCAGGGCTGTGGAGTTGGTAAGCCAAAGCGCCAACTCCCCAATTCTCCTGATTCCGACTCCCTCATACTCGGCGCATGTTTAAGTGATAACTTTACTGTAGTAATAATGGTACATGGTGTTTATCACCTTATGATACAATAATCAAGCTATTTAGGAATAACAGACACTGACAAGCAAAAGGGTAACAATGTTTTGATCTTTTGACTTTCAGGCTCCGTATCTCCCCGTCCATTGCGCTTTGTACATGAGGCTCCCATCATTTTATAGCCAATCCTCTTATATATAAATGTGACTTGCAAGTATTTAGCATCTGCTTAGTTCTGCAGATTCTTTCCTGTAATTGCATTGTTACTGTTTTGCTCCTAGTATTAGTATTTGGAGAATCCCCCTTTGGTTTTCAGCTCTGCCTGAATCCTTCTGGGCTCTGGATCAGATTCAAGCAGGTCTTGACCAAAATCTATCCCCGGTTCTCTTCTCCGCGTTCCCAATTTTGGGCAGACGGGATTTGGGTTTTGAATCCAGCTTTGTCTTACCTTGCCCACAAGTGTTGGTTTGGGTTGAGGTCGGGGACTGTGGGGGCCCGTACAGCGACTCTACTTCTTGTCAATGACCCCTTCCTTTCAACCTTGACTTTCTGCTCCAGGTCGTTGTCCCTGTGGGGACACTATTTCGTCCTCTTCATCCCCTTAGTATTTCGAGTGTATGAAGTAACTCATCTTGTGGACCCTCAACATAGGCTCGTTGAGGTCACCTTTCCACCCGGTCAGTCTCCAACTATTTGGCTGTGACCCCTCCCCTATCCTCAGGCTCCCCCCGATCCGGCAGTTCCTCCATCTCTCGCTCGTTCTCCATTCTCCCTTGGTTCTCCCCATTCCCCCATCAGAGCCGGTCTATTGACTTTCATCTCTGCCCATTCCCACTTCTCTCTTGGTTCTTCCCATTCCCTCCATCAGAGCCCGGTCTTTTGACTTCCATCTCTCGCTACGTTATCCTGGTTCTTCCCATTCCCTCCATCAGAGCCCGGTCTTTTGATTTCATCTCTCCCCCTCTTCCCCCTTTGGGTTCTTCCCATTCCCCCCATCAGACCCCGGTCTATTGACTTTCATCTCTCCCCCTTTCTCCTTGGTTCCCTTCCCTTTTCCCCCATCAGAGCCCAGTCTATTGACTTTCATCTCTCCCCTCTTCTCCTTGGTTCTTCCATTCCCCCATCAGAGCCGGTCTATTGACTTCCATCTCTCGCCCCTTTCCCCCTTTGGGTTTTCTTCCATTCCCCCATCAGAGCCGGTCTATTGAATTTCAGCTCTCGCTCCATTCGCCCTTCTCCCTTGGTTCTTCCCATTCCCACCATCAGAGCCCGGTCTATTGACTTTCATCTCTTGCTCCGTTCACCCCTTCTCCTTGGTTCCTCCCATTCCCCCCATCAGAGCTCGGTCTATTGACTTCCATCACTCGCTCCGTTCACCCCTCCTCCCTCCCATTCCCCCATCAGAGCCCGGTCTATTGACTTTCATCTCTTCGCTCCCGTTTCTTCCATTTTCCTCATTTTCTGTAAAACTCTTGCCACGCTTCTTATGAGGAGATTAAAGTCGCGGCTTCTTCCCCTTTTTTGGGGCCAAATCTTCCCAAGACTTGTGTAATGCGCCCGGTGCTTGCATGGACGTCTGTGATCTCACTCTTACGAAGGCCTACGAGCCGCCCCCACTGCTGTGTCTTAGCGTCAGAATTGATCGATTTTGTATGAGACGACTTGTTGGCTTGATATTTCCTGGACGTGCCTCTTTGGCTTGGACGGACTTCTTCCATTATTCTTCCCGCTGTCAGGGCCTCACATGATGCAGTTTGGCTTTTCTTGGCCCCGGCGCTATCGTGAGCTGGATGATGCCCCTTTTTCTTCTTGGTAAATCTTCTTATGGCGCTCGGACCAGTGACCCTTTTACTTGGGGAAACAGCCCAATAACACTGAGTATTAGGGAAGTGAGAAAAGGTTTAATTTTTTAGTAAAAGAGAAAAACATTGTCCCCTCCCAGGGGGCAAAACAGTAACAATGCAGTTACAGGAAAGAATCTGCAGAGCTAAGCAGATGCTAGTTACAGGTTACTGTTATGTATGAGAGCCAAGAGGATTGTCTGGAAAATGCTGGTAGTCTCTATTGGGTAGGGGGTGAATATGGGCTTGGAAGTCCCCAAATTCAAAACATTGTTACCCTTTTGCTAGTCAGTGTAAAATATAATTATTGGATACTTTAGACACAAAAAAACTTAAATTGTGGGCGGATGGGGCCTGGATATGGTCCAGAGGAAGGTACCTAAGCTACTGATTAGGTATGTTTGCTGTTATATATTTCTCGAGTAGCGAGGATAGAAACGAAAACTTTATGGAATTTTAAATGTACAGCAGATAGGTTATTTAATAAGTTGTTGTTTCATTTTGTGGAAATACAAAGTGCTCATCAATTGTATTAACAGGTATATGATGTAACCTTTAATATCTGAAAAGCAATAAAAATGAGTTTAAAAAAAAAAAAAAACTTAAATTGTAAATATGTAAAACGCTGCAGAAAAACACTTTTCAACAAAAACCTTCTGAATAACATTTGTGGAGGAATAGTATCGCCTCCATCAGATCCTGCATAGACGACCTCACAACTGATCTCATTATTTCCAGGCTAGAGAATGGCCTCTCTACACTAACTTGGGGGCAAAGCGGTGACCACAGGGGCGACATCTCTAACAGTGTCAGGGTATAAAGGAATTGCCTCAGCCACAGTCAGTTTTGATGAACGCTTCATCTTCTACTTCTTTGAAAGCAGGTGAAAAATGTTGCTGAAATCTGCTCGATGTGTTCGCTGTGGGAGCGGGACCTTCTCCCTGTGGTAACACTTTGCTCCATGTCATCACTTACACTCCTCATGTGATGAGGCTGAAGATCTGGGAGCAGCAGCACTGGCCGGACCCAATTCCTCTTGCTCTTGGCCCCGCACAAAACCAACTGGACCAACGTATTATATGTTTTGGGAGTTGGTCCATTTTATTCCGACTCCTGCAAAATGGGCACCGACTCCACAGCCCTACCGGACGGAACGACGAGGCGGGGAGGGGAGGACAACCGGACGGAACGACGAGGCGGTGGAGGTAAAGGACAACGGACGGACGACGAGGCGGGAGGGAGGACAACCGGACGAACGACGAGACGGGGAGGAGAACGGACGAACCGAGGGAACGACGGACCGCAAGCCGGGAGGACAAGGACGGACAACGGGAGACGACGAGGCCGGGGAGGAAAGACAACCGAGCGGAACAACGAGGACGGGGGGAGGAAACCGACGGAACGAGCGGAGGCCGGGGAGGGGAGGACAACCGGACGGAACCCAAGCCGGGGAGGGGAGGACACCGACGGAGCCCAAGCCGGGAGAAAAAACCGGACGAACGACGGGGAGGGGAGGACAACCGGACGGAAACGACGAGGGGGGAGGACAACCGAACGGACCGCAAGCCGGGGGGAGGACAACCGGACGGAACGAACGAGGCGGGGGAGGACAACCGGAGGAACAACGGGCGGGGGGAGGACAACGGACGGAACACGAGGCGGGAGGGGAGGACAACCGGACGGAACCCAAGCCGGGGAGGGGGGACAACCGGACGGAACCCAAGCCGGGAGGGGAGGACAACGGACGGACCACAAGCCGGGGAGGGGAGGACAACCGGACGGAACCGCAAGCCGGGGAGGGGAGGACAACCGGACGGAACCGCAAGCCGGGGAGGGGAGGACAACCGGACGGAACCGCAAGCCGGGGAGGACAACCGGACGGAAACCGCAACCGGGGAGGGGAGGAAAGGACGGAACGCAAGCGCGGGGGAGGAGGACAACCGGACGGAACGCCAGCGGGGAGCGGGAGGACAACCGGACGGAACGAGAGGGGGGAGGGGAGGCCAACCGCACGGAACGACGAGCGGGGAGGGGAGGACAACGGAGACGGAGCGGGGAGGTGAGGACAACCGGACGGAACCGCAAGCCGGGGAGGGGAGGACAACCGGACGGAACGACGAGGCGGGGAGGGGAGGACAACCGGACGGAACGACAAGGCGGGAGGGAGACAACCGGACGAACGACGAGGGGGGAGGGGAGGACAACCGGACGGAACGACGAGGCGGGGAGGGGAGGACAACCGGACGGAACGACGAGGCGGGGAGGGGAGGACAACCGGACGGAACGACGAGGCGGGGAGGGGAGGACAACCGGACGGAACCTCTAGCCGGGGAGGGGAAACAGACAATTGAGCGGAACCACAAGCCGGGGGAGGGAACAACCAGACGGAACCATGAGCCGGGGGGAAGGGTTACTGGACGGAACCACGAGCCGGGGGCGCCCGGACGGAAACGAGCGGGGAGGGGTAACAACCACCCTGCAGGTCGGGGAGGAAACCGGCGGAACCGAAACCCGGGGGGAAAAACGGACGGAACCAACCCGGGGAGGACAACCGGCGGAAACAGGGGGAGGGGGAACAGCGAGGGGCCCCCACAAGGGGAAAAAAAAGGGGGGAAACAAAACGAACCATGACCCGGGGGGGAAGGGTTTTGGAGGGAAACCACGAGCCGGGGGCGCCCGGACAGACGAGGCTTCACGGGGTATCACTCACCTGCAGGTCGTCAGGCCGTGTTTTTTCCGGTGACAACTCTCCCGCCCCCCAGCCCGCTCCACCCGAGGGCCGGGGGGACACAGGCCCGGGGGCAGCTCTTCTCTCCGGCCGGAGATCAGTCACATGAGTCCGCGGCTCTTCAGCTCTCCAGCGGCCCTGTCACAAAATGGCGGCCATTCGGACTCGGCGGCGACTACACTCCTGTGAGACTGTTCCGCGCTCCGGGGCCGGTGACCGGCTGCACACGGCGGCTGAGCCGCGGGGCCCGAGGATCCCGGGGGACTCCAGGCAGCGGCGGACGAGCGGAACCAGCGGAACCAGCGTCCAGACAGCGCGGGTGACGTCAGGGGGCGGGGCCAGCCTCCTTCGTGGCGTTGACGACGAGCTGGGGGCGGGCTCTTCCTGTCATCTCATGCAGGGGGGGAGCGGCTATGCTAATACTAATGGGCGGGGACATGTCATCCAAGCAGGGGCGGGCTCTATAGCCCTGATTGACAGGCGGCTGAGACGGTACTGACAGAAGCAGAAGCTGAGATGTCTGGAGACGGACAGCAAGACCACGTGACCGCGCGCTGCCTGTATGCACCAATCAGGGCCTTGCTTTCATTTTCATCCTCCTAGAGAGCTGGAATCTGATTGGATACTATGGGCAACCTCCCTGTTATTTATAGTTTATCCCAGTTATGAAGGCTCAGTTCCCACAACTGACCCAAGTCCCGATTAAACAATGTGCATTAACCATTTCCTGACTGAGTACATTTTCCTTTTCCGTAATATACATGTTATTCTACTGGGCTTTTTTTTGCATTTTTTTTTCTTTTTTAATAATATGAGGGAAAATATAACAAAAAATAATTAAATACATTTTTTTCACTTGTTTAATGAATTTAGTTTTTAAAGGCAAAAGTGTCGCTAAAATAAGTTTTTTAATTGCGCTAATTTTCTGTCACGGACATTTATAAATTGATGATGGGATCCTTGTGGGCGGGGCTAAAAGGTGCTGTTCAGATTGATTTTAATTATTAATAATTATTATTATTTTATTTGACTTACTTTGTCCTGTAGCTGATGTGTTAGCCCCAGTGAGAGGGGAGAGCTGAGCCCAGTCTGATAAGACCTAGCTGCTCCTGCAGTTCCCTGGGGATCACGTCACTGCTGCCGCTGGGAGCCTCTCTCAGAAAGGATATTATAAGATGGAAACATTCCTTTAGTCATAAGACCTAAAGGGGTTGTCTCACTACAAGGATTTTGATGTTAAAGACCTTGTAAAAACAAGTCACTTTGCAATATGTGTCCATTAACAATGTCCTACCTATTCCTAGATATCCCCTCATGTAAGGGCAGCATCAGCTCCTCAGGTTGCTATAGTTACAGACCTGTTCGATCTCTCCTGATAGGTTGCCAGCAGTAGTCGCTATAGCTACAGACCTGTTCAATCTCTCCTAATAGGCTGCCAGTGCTGGTCGCTATAGCTACAGACCTGTTCAATCTCTCCTGATAGGCTGTCAGCACTGGTTGCTATAGCTACAGACCTGTCTGATCTCTCCTGATAGGCTGTCAGCACTGGTTGCTATAGCTACATACCTATCTGATCTCTTATGATAGGCTGCCAGTGCTGGTTGCTATAGCTACAGACCTGTACAGTCTCTCCTGATAGGCTGCCAGCGCCGGTCGCTATAGCTACAGACCTGTTTGATCTCTCCTGATAGGCTGCCAGCGCTGGTCACTATAGCTACAGACCTGGAGCCTATTATTTTTTATCACGTTTGTTTTTCCTCCTCGCCTTCCAAGAGCCATAACTTTTTATTTTTTCATCTCCATAGACCTATGAGGGCTTTTATTTTGCAGGACAAGCTGTACTTTCTAATGGTGTCATTCACTGCACCATAGAATATACTGGGAAACCACAAAAAAATCTTAAGTGGTGCAAAATGTGAAAAAAACTTATTTGTGCCAGGTTTGCAGGGCTTTATTTTTTTCTTTACGGAGTTCAATCTTTGGTGTAGGTTATATGTTATCTATTCTGCAGGTTGATATGATTCCAGCAACACCAAACATGTAAGGTTTTCGTTATGTTTTGTTACCGTAAAAAAAATCCAAACATTTTCTATTTTTCTAACTTTTGCTGTGTCGCCATTTTCTGTGAACAATAACTTTTTTGGACTTCTACCTATGGTCTTGATTGAGAGGGGGCACTTTTTGGGGGCTGAAATATACCTTGTATGTGTAATTTTTGTATTTTAGTTTTTTATTTGTAAAATGGCAAAAAGGGGGGGGGGGAGGTGATTTGAACGTTTAATATATATATTTTTATGCTTTAAAACTTTTTTTTATCCTTTAACATTGAGTTTCTCTTAGTTTGCTTCACCAGTTGGGGGCGAGATCGTCTATACAACCTAATACAGGCGATCCCCAGGTTACGAACAGGATAGGGACTGTAGGTTTGGTCTTAGGTTGAATTTGTATGTAAGTCAGAACAGGTATATGTATTAAATGTAACCAGAGCACAAAAGGTTTTAAGTTTTGGATAGTGCAGGGAAGGGTTTTTACATCTGTTTTGCTGTCTGTGCCCCTGTTAAGAAGATTTTAACACATTTATACCTCATGTGCTGCTGTGGCATGCTGGAACTATCTGCTACAATCTGCTGTGGAACATGGAATTACAAGAGTCAGCATGCCCCATAAGTCTCCATTTGTAGCTAGGGGACAGATGTAAGTCGAAATGTTGTAAGTCGGGGACTGCCTGTACATTGTATATGGGCAGGAAGTAGTAAAATGAGAAAGATGGCAGTGGTGGAAGCCTTCACCAGGCATCCAGCTGCCATGTAAACCGAGCAGGGCCTCGCGATCTCGCCGTGGGGGTCTCAATCGCAGTGAGGAACGTTGAGCGTCATCGGTTCTCATTCATTTAGATGCCGTGGCCGTGTTTGCTGCAGCGTCTAAAGGGTTAACCAGCGCGGGATGGAGTCAGCGCCATTCTGTGCTGTTACCGGCGGTTGTCAGCTGCAGTCATCAGCCGGCGGGTAGCAGGATCGCGGCACTAACCCTCTACATAGCCCCTTGCTGACACTATGATGTACTAGTACATCAAATGTCGGTAATGGGTTAAAGGTATGCTGAAATTTTTTTAAATTTTTTTTTAATAATTAAACCAGATATGGATCATATTATTTTCTTCTCCGCTGTTTTTATTTTCTGATTGTAGATTTTTGTTTCATTTCTGGTGTCTGTATAGGATTATGGGGGCTTTACAGCAGCTACATGGATATAGGAGTCTGTGAACAGGAGCAGACCCATTGACTTTTGTAGGAGAGTATTGTGGGCATGTTCTGTGATCTGAGCTTTGGTTGCTTGCTATAGGTTTTGATTGGTTGCTATGGGCTCTAATTGGCTACTGGGAGGAAAATCCACTAAAAACATGACTTCATCTCCAACTTCATATCAAGTCAGATCTCACAGATGGCCTCCAGCCCCCAGGAAAGCTCAATTTACACGTTAATCAGCACAGCCAAGACCCATTGTAAATGCTCTTCTATAGGAAGCTAGCACAGCAGGAGATGTGGACACCTCAAAAGAAGCCTCATCTCCATTAATTAGCCCCAAGACATATGCTGCCTCAAACCCCAAGCTTCAAAGACTTGAATGAAACCGACCCAGCCGCAGCGGCCCGATCCTTCATAAAGATTTATGAGAGAATCGTGGATCCGTGGTATACCCCGATTTCACATTTTAAAATGTGAATCTTTCTGCGCAGCCCGCTGCGACTCCCATGTTTCTAGGGTGCATGGGGACTGAGAAATCGAGAACTGGACTTAGGGAACACCTAGGATAGGGGTGTCTGGCATGAGGGCGTAGTGTAGGACAAAAATAAACGGGAAGTAAATCTCTCCCAGGAGAAAAATGTATAGTCGAAGAGATATGCAAATAATTCACTGGACTCAACTATAAAACTTAACTTTTACTAAGATAAATTATTAAAAAGGAGTCAGATACATTCCCAAATAGAAAAAGCCAAACAAATAAAAAAAACTATCCCTAGATGATAATCCTATATGGGATGCTACCTGTCGCAATTGTGGGGTATTCGTCCCGATAAGGACGGACCCAACTGGAACCTCAAGGGAAATTTATCCCTATTATACCCTATACACAGGACAGTAATATATGTATATCTTAGGTTACCTGTGCAACAAATACAACAAAAATACAAAACACCCCTAAGTCCAATGCAGACTCAATACAGCAAATAAGGCTATCATATAAGTAAACAAGCCCAACGTGTTTCATACCCCAATATGTAGGGACTCATCAGGGGCAGAGACATATCAGTATTAGCCTTAAATATGAAGGGGTGAAGGGGTTATTAAAAATCACAAGACGGTAGCCATATAGTTAGTACAGTGCTACCCATGTATATGTACACTTACACAGTGCGGCTGGATAAATGGCAATAACCTTCTGACTCACCAGTTCCGTTCAAGAGTCATATCCAAGTAAGATCACAAATTATTGCTTACTTACAGTCATGTCGAGAGCTATCCCGGGACAACGGTTTGACATAAAAATTGACCCAGGAAAAATCTCACTATGCCAACGCTGCTACATTAACTCCAGTTCAAGCAAGATATCTATTCATTGCTTGAGCACCTACAGAGCTCCTGTTAATTGAGCTTACTGTACTAGGATGCGGAGTGCCTCATCACAGAGCGTGTCTCCAATCAGTCAGAACCGCGCGCCCCTATCGTTCAGCGTAGTGTAGGTCCAGCCGGTTCTGATGATGCCACCGGCTCGGTTCTGTGTCAATGCCCTGCCGCGTTATGGTCTATTTTTGGTTTTTCAGTCAGAAATTGCATGGTCAGAATGGGAGTTCATAGGCCGTCCCAGGGGTGTGTGGAGGGCGTGTAGGGGGCTGCCACGTGGACTGTCCCCTCACAGATATAAGCAGGAGCCCGTGTGGTCTCTGCCGTTGATCCAGGAGGTGGGTACCTAAGAGCATTTCCAGGAGCATCCACACACAGAAGCCAGGCCACATAATCCCCCCCATGTGGGCCGAAAACCACAGGTAACTGGACACATTTTACTGCCTTTGAATTGTAACCATACTTGTATGTGCACCTCTGACTCTTACCTGTATATTATTATCATTTTGTATATATTTGTCTAGTGTGCCCTCCAAGGCTAATTAAATCTATAAACTTTAACCTGAGTTAATCTGTCTTGATCATCGGCCTCACACGCCTAGTACTCGGTCTATAGTATATAGCTGGTTCCTGGCCTTGTTATAAGTCGGTAACGGACCGGTCTTATAACCAAACGAGAGAACTGGTGGCAGCTTGTTTGTCTCCATGTGCCTGTGAGGACAGGGGTTAACGGTGAAACGGTATCTGGCTAGGGGGCAGCGCAACGTCACGATACACCTCAAGTCAGGCTGTCGACCCTCGAGTGGGCCGGCGGGGCGGGCTTTTTCCTGACAGCTACTATGAGCTCTGATTGGTTGCTACGGGCTCTTATTGATTGCTATGAGCTCTGATTGGTCGCTATGGGCTCTGACTGGTTGCTATGAGCTCTGATTGGTCACTTTAGGCTCTGATTGGTTGCTATGGGCTCTGATTGGTTGCTATGAGCTCTGATTGGTTGATATGGGCTCTGATTGGTTGCTATGGGCTCTTATTAATTACTATGAGCTCTGCTTGGTCGCAATGGGCTCTGGTTTATTGCTATTAATGATTGGTTGCTATGGGCTCTTATTAATTGCTATGAGCTCTGATTGGTCGCTATGGGCTCTGACTGGTTGCTATGGGCTCTGATTAATTGATATGGGCTTTGGTTGCTACGAATGATGATTGGTTGCTATGGGCTCTGATTGGTTGCTCTGATTGGTTGCTATGGGCTCTGATTGGTTGCTATGAATGATTGGTTGCTACGGGCAATAAAGACAAACTTACTGCTAGACAGTTTCCACACATAAGGTCCACTGTGACATGTATTGCAGTCAGAGTTGGGCTAGGATCCTGAAGTGGATTTAGCACAGATTCAGCTTCAGAATCCGCATCCATATCATCCATGTGAACCGCTATGATGGGGTCTGTGGCCATTAAACAGGCGGGAAGCAAGAAGCGTTCACATTCCGCTTTCCTGTAACTGCCGTTAGGTAAATATTCATTCAGCAGCGTCGCGCTAAAACCCGAGCTGCCATCACGATCCGGACCGGAGAATAGGCGCCCGCCTGGATGGAAGGTGGATATAGCTGTGCACACCATGGCCTCGGCTCGGGGCACCGGCCTCCGCTGGCAGAGCTCCGACACTTACCTCACCGCTTAGAGTTGTTATGAAGGGCAAAGGGTAAAGTGCAACAGAACGATCACATGAGCCGGAAACAGGCTATTTTCAGGAAAAGCATCGGGTCCTGAGGTTTTCTCGATCGATTTCTACAAATAAATTCTTTCCAAATCAGACAATGTGATTTTCGGGATTTGTTTTCTCATTTTGTCTCTCATAGTTGAGGTTGACCTATGATGTAAATTACAGGCCTCTCGCACCTTTTTAAGTGGGAGAACTTGCACAATTGGGGGCTGACAAAATACTTTTTTTCCCCACTGTACATTAGAATCATTCCGAAACCAGGGAAGGACCTTACTAACCCGAGATCGTATTGCCTGATTTCATTGATTTACGTTGACCAGAAAATATCCACAACGATCATGGCCCACAGGCTATCCCTGCTACTCCCCAACCTGATCGACCCCTCTCAGGTAGGGTTTACAACGGGATGTTCACCCGGCATAATTGCAGGACATATTTCGGAGTCTAATTGCGCTGCAATACGGCCTAAATGCGTCCTGCAATTACAGTAATTCATAGCTCACAAAGAGAGCTATGAGTTACGACCCCGGCTTCCCCGAAGCGTATTGAACGCCGGGGGAATGAAGTGAGGTCACATCTTCCCGGCGTTTACTTGCCGGGTGATAATAGAAGTCTGTGGGGCCGGCCACCCCCTGCGCTTTTAGAAGTACGTGCTGGCCAGCGCCTACTTCTAAAACACCCGGCCTATTGCGGCACATACAGTACCACACCATGTGAACATACCCTAAAAGGAAGGTCAGCAAAAAGAAGAAACATTAGAAAAGCGCTGACAGTTCTAAAGAGGATACAGACTAACCCCAACCCGAAAGATAACTAGATTTTATTGGCCCTAGACACGGAAAAAGGACTTGGCTCAATCATGTACTGGATAAGGTAAACAATAAGGGGACGAAATGAAAAACGACCAGAAAGCTTTGTGTGAGTTTTTTGGCGCGGATCCGAATACAAAACCCAATAGTGCTCTATGATGTAAAAAACATATCCAAAAACTGCGACAACAACGTGACAAAATACCAAAACGGAATTAAAACTCCTCAGATTTTTGTGTAAAATACTGTTCAAATTCTCGTTGGTTTTTGTATTCCGAAGCTGATGAGAGTTTTGTCCTTTGTCGCGTTGGCACAGCCTTATAATATTTTGTGCTGTAATTTGGGTCAGGCACTTGGAATAGGCCGGGCAGCCCGCTCAAACGGAAGGTGGAGGTGCGCAAGGTCTCTACCACCCACCAGTTCTGTGATGTCGTCATGGAGGAGGGAAGAGGATCCCAGTAGCTGCAACCTGTGAAGCTCTAGTGACCTCCAGGCCCAAGAGAGTTAAGGCAGCGCCGGGAAATAATGGCGGACACACAAAACACTGAAACTTGGGGCACAATTTGTTCATTTTCACTTAGGGGTGTACTCACTTTTGTTGTCACTTAGGGGTGTACTCACTTTTGTTGTCACTTAGGGGTGTACTCACTTTTGTTGCCAGCAATTTAAACATTGATGTCTGTGTTGAATTATTTTGAAGGCACCACACTGTTCTACAAGCTGTACATTGACTACTTTACATTGTATCAAAGTTTCAGATCTTCAGTGTTGTACCATGAAAAGATACAATATACAATAAGATACAATAGTTACAATAATGTGAGGGGGGTATCTCTTTCTATATTTATATAGAAACTTTCTTTCCTCAAGACGTAGAGGATGCCCCCCTTGTTCAGGATACCAGACGTTTCCATCCACTATATAAAAAGCCCCATCTGCAGGTTTTTCTCACCTTATGAGAATAAACTTTCCCCATTTTAGGTCAATTAGTAACCAAAATTATTTACATTTCCAAAATTAAAAAGAAAAATGAGGGTTTAAGGGTTTTATTTGTTTTCAGGGCAGCCGCCCAACAAATGTATGGCGTAAGGCTGGGGCCCAGCATGGGACTCACGTATCTGTTTAAAATGGCCCCCATTTACATCGCTATATCTGATGCCAATTATAATCCGCAACCACCCCCCTCATGTATAGAAGATGTGGGTGTTGTCTTATGGTATTTTTTGCATCTGTGTAACCCCCTCCCTTATATGGTAATCTAATGTGCAGTTTTTTTATCATCTAATTGTTCCCAAAGTGGAGGAGTGTTTGAGCCACTGCTCAGCAATTACCTGTAGCTTTCGCAAGTAGCACTGGAGCCCGTGTTGTCTTCTCCTGGGTTCAGTCTATTCTCCAGCCATTGAGCTACAAGTATGCCCTGGTTTGTGTATTTTGAGTAATTAATGTTCCATTTTTCTGTGATTTTTTTTGTTGTAAATTGTTAGGGTAGGGACTTGCAAGAAAAGAAAGCCTTTATGGGGGGGCGGCTTGTACAGTGGCCCCTGATAACTAAAACCCCATATTTGATAATTTCCAGTATTTTTTTTTTTTTGGGCCCAAAAGTGCGGGGGCGGGGGGTTTTGTTATTTGTGTTGGACACTAAAAAATGCTGGGCACCCGCCAATCGAATAGTTTGTGGCGTCAAAGGGTGTAGTACTCATTAATCACCCATTTTTATCGCTTTATCTATAGCAATTAGAATACCAGAACCTCCCCCCTCCGCATTGTCATTTTTGAGTGGGTTTTCAGATCGGTATTTTTTTATTGGAAAAATTCCCCCCGCATTATACTGGTGTGAAAAAGGGTTTTTTAATGTGTACTTTTTATCATTAGGCCCCGTTCACAGGTTATTTGGGGACGGATTAGGGCCCTAGTCCGCGCCGGATTTGCCTTCAGTACCGGGGCCAAAACCGTCCCCTTTTTACGGAATCCAAGCTCTCATAGAGAAAAGTGGATTCCCCTCGCCCCCCCCGCTCGGCAATCCCCCAAAGGGGGAAAAGTGACATGCAAATTTTTTCGGCGCGGACGCCGTAAACAATTTCATTGTTATGGGGGCCGGGGGGGCCCCCCCGCCGCGTCCCCCCCGCCCCCCGCCCCCCTTATTCACGGGGATTTGGATCAATAGGCTCACAAAACCGTCGGAATAAGCCGTGTGAAATGGTAAATTTTCTCCCCACTCGAGGGTGTTTGGCACTGCTCAGAATTACCCTTTTGTTTATCTTTCCCAAAATACAGGGGCCCTTTTACTGCCTCTACTGGGGTTAGTTTCTTGTCCCTGTTTAGCTGTAATAAGGTGGTTTGTTTTTTATATCAGATAGTGAGAAAAAAATGAATTGGGGGCTTTTTTTTTAGTGGATGGAAACTAATGGTTTCAACTGTGTATATATATATATATATATATATCTTTTTTTTTTTTACATGAATATATTAATACATACACAATGCATAAAAATAAAGAAAAAAAAAGTTTATTATTACACGTGACGCATTTTCAACATTAACCTAATTACAAGTCAGTTATTTGGAAGATACAGATCAGATAGTGTAGTGCTAGTGAAATATGTGACAATTTGATGTCATAATTTCCATTTCTTGTATATTAAACTAATTATAATTTCCAGTATTGTTATAATCACACAGGCTTGCATACCTCTGTATATCTCTCAAGCCTACAGACTTCACTTAATTTATGACCTAAGGGGGCAAAGCATCACCTGGTTTCGACTAATTCTGTATTTTCTTATCTTAGTCTCAGGGAGCTGGCTCCTCCATGAAACAAGATGAGGTAATACAAAAGAACTTTCTACTCTTAAGGCCTCGTTCACACGGCTTATTTTGCCGCGGATTGGCGCCGTACTGCGCGCCAGATTTGCGCTGCAGACCAGCGCCAATCTGTCTGAGTCATTACGTTAATCCACTGCTCTCAGAGAACAGTGGATTCCGTCGCTCCTACCCGCTCGGCGAAAACCGCCGGGCGGGGAGAAAGTGAATGCACATTATCCCGGCGCAATACGCGCCCTGGATAATGTAGTCTATGGGGCCGGCGAGCGGTCCCCGTCCCGCCTTATTCACGGCGGATTTGTGAGCCGAATTGCGCTCACAAATCCGTCGGGAATAAGCCGTGTGAACACGGCATAAGTGGACACAATACGTAGGCTGTGTCTGCCAGTTTTTTTTAAAGGGCATATAAGAGCCAGAGAGGCTTTGGTGAATTTAGAAGCTGGTACCCAGTGCTGAGGACGCTCTCGCTGGTGTTCAATTGAAAGTCCCTTCTGAAGTTCCTGTTGTCGCCATTTGCTTTCCCCAATGGTTGAAGTTATAAAACAGGTGAGTTAGGGCTTGTTACACGGCATTTTTGTGATCCGTTTTACGGATCGCAAACGGATCTAACAATTGTCAGTGTGATTAACATTGAGTTGAATGGCAAAAGCGCATCGCTGTTCCCCCGGGACTCAGCGATGCGCTTTTGAGGGCTCTCCTGCACTGGCTTTTAGTATCCGCTTTAAGAATTGACATGTCAATTCTTATTGCGGTTTACGCAAGTGAAAGCCCAAAAGGAGATAATGGAGTCCGCTTTTGGCACTTGTCCAAAAAGCGCTCCACATCCGGCACGTATCAGCTGCGCTTTGATCCTGAAAGCGGGATGCGAAAAAACGCACTGGGGGCTGACGGGGATCGCTGGAGAGGTGTGCGGCGGGGCAGGCAGGTCGGGGGAGCGGGGGGTTGGCGGCCGGCGGCGCCCGCGCGGTGAGCGGCGGCGGCCGAGGTCGGCGCGGGGGGGTTGCGGCGGGGGGCACGCCGGGGCAGGGGGTGTGCGGGGGGCGGCGGCAGGTGGCGGCAGCGGAGGTGGTTGCGGGCGGCGGCCGAGGTGAGCGGGAGGAGGTGAGGGCGGCGGCAGCGCAGGGCGGGGGGGAGGGTGCAGAGGAGCGCAGGGAGCGGCGGGGCAGCGCAGGGGGCAGGGAGGTGTGCAAGGGGGAGCCAGGTGAGCGGGCGGCAGCGGGGGTTGCGGCGGCGGGGTTCGGCGGGTTACAGTGGAGGGTCTGGGCGGGATATAAGAATGGGGGTCTGGGGGGGCTTAATAATGGGGGTTGGGGGAGGGATATATGAAAAAGGGGGGAGGCTAAAGAATGGGGGGGAGGGGCCCATAATGAATGGGGGAATGGGGGAGGAATATGATGGGGGGGAGGCAATTTTAAAGAATGGGGGCGGCAAAATGAATGGGGGGCAGGGGAAAAAAAAATGGGGGGGAAAGGGGCAGGATATAATGAATGGGGGGGCGGCATGAGAGAGAGGGGAGGGAGGAAGAGAAAAGGGGAAGAGAGGAAATC
Organism: Phyllomedusa bahiana; assembly: GCA_025379985.1. NCBI lineage: Eukaryota > Metazoa > Chordata > Amphibia > Anura > Hylidae > Phyllomedusa > Phyllomedusa bahiana. Next base: position 18,617 of record JAODAL010063883.1, read on the forward strand.
TCACACACTTTTCTCTCTGGAAAAAAAGCATCCGGGGAAACGGGGAAAGGTAAAAAAAAAAAAAACAAAAAAAAAAAAAAAAGCAGCTGAAAAAAACATTTAAAAACGGATCCAATAAAATACCCTTTTCTGCGTTTTTTCGGTCCCCTTTCCGGGTCGCTTTTTAAGTGCGAAAAACGGTCCGTAAAAAAAAAGGTCCAAAACCCGTTGAACAAGCCCTTATAAGTCTGAAGGTGAAGATTGTAAGTTTTAATCTTTGTAAATACATATTTAGCAAACTGTCCCCAAAGTACATATTTTCTGTAACCAGTTTATTTCTTACTTATGTATATTTGTCAAATTGATTTATTCCCTTGTAAAAAAAAATTGTGTTGGACCCCGACTGATTGGCCCTTTT
>JAODAL010063884.1:0-19013 GCA_025379985.1 Phyllomedusa bahiana
GGGGGAAAACCTTGTATTGAAGATCAAAAAATTAGGGTTTTAATGGGAAATTTTTAAGACGCAAGGGAGAGAAAGGTTGGGAATTTAAATTAAGGGCAAAAATTTCAGACTTTTGCAAAATGGGCAAAAAAATATTCTTTGCCAGCTTTATGTCAAAAAACTATTTTTGGTGAACGGGAAATGGCCCCACAAATCAGGCCTGATGGCTGCTAATAAAAAGCCAGGAAAAACGGGACCCCCTCTGTCAGCCTAAATTAATTTTCCCCAGATATTTGGGATGTTTTGACCTTTTTGAAAATTTAACTTTCTGCTTATATTCCCATTTTGTTTTTGTTAAAAATTTCAAAAGTTTCTTTAAAAGGTCCAGGTCTTTTGTGTATAAAAAGTTGTGAATTTTTCTTTTTCCCTTGTATAACATCATGTTGAAAAAAAGGGAGCTTTTTTCTCTCGAAAGCTCACCATAAAATTTATACCCCGGGTTTGCCTCTAAAAGGTATCGCCTGATTTTTTAAATTCTTCTACTATTTTTCTATGGCTAACACGGTACAACTTTATACTACGGGTCATGGATTTAAATTTACTTTTCAAAAATTGCTATTTTTTGCTTTGATTTTTGGGAACGTTACAAAGTTTTTTTGATATCATAAGCGGTTTCAAATCTTTCCCTGTTGTTCCTCATGTCTTGAAATTTGGGGAACCTTTAATGTTGGGGGTTTAAATTAAACATTTCAGCGTTTTTTTGTGGGGGGTTGTGACGAAAATAAAATGCGGACATAATCGTTGCAGGGACAAAAAAATTTTTTTGGGTTTTTGACGCTCACGATTAATCACCAAAATTTCCATTATAAAATCAATCAAAAGCTTAAAAGAAGAAAAGGGGGTTTTGGGGCAATTTTAAATTTTAAAAAAAACAAAATTTCGTTTCATTTAAACTTTCACAAATTATAATCCTATGGCCGGTTCATCATTCGGGGTTTGGGGAGTTTAAAACCCCCAAACCGTATCCCCCTTGTTACAGAAATAGGGCCCACCCAAAAGAAAACAAATTCCTTTTTTCTTTAAATTTCTTTTCCCACAGCAAAGAAAGCAGGGGAGGGGGGAAATTTTTATTTGTGGGGGCTTCAACATAGTGGAAAAAACTATGCTATTGATAGATCTCGAAAGAGATTAAAACCCCCAGGGGACTTCACCCCCTTTCCCTTTTAGGGGAAAAGAGTACATGATATTTGGGATTTATACACCCCCACAGAAAAAGATTTATCCCTTTTTTTCTCGGCCCCTAAAAAAGTTCTTCCCTTTATAGTTTTTTTTCCGCTAGAAAAAAATTTTAACCCCCCAAGAAAATTCTCCCCCGTTTTTGGGGGGTAACTAGGGGGGTCTGACCATGCCCCTTTTAGTTTTTGCCCCCTTGAAAACTTTAAAAACCCACGCTCTCGAAATCCATCGGGAGGCTCAAAAATTTTCCTTCTTAAAAAACCCAGACAACGTCACTTTCTTAAAAAAGGGCAAAATTTAAAAGGGATTTTTTTCATTTTTAACACTTCTAGTGTTTCCCCCCCCTTTCCAAACTAGGGTGTCCCCACAAGGCTTTTTTCCCGGGTAGGGGTTCATCCACTGGCCGGGCCCATTCAAAGAAAAAGTATCCGGTTCCTTCCAAATAACCTAAAAACCCAATTTTTAAAAATGATTTTAAAGCTGATCCTTTTTTCCGGCTAAACTTACGCACTAGCCTCCTTAAAAAAAGACCTGCGTATTCTCTACCTACAGAAATCCCGAAATTTCAAACAAGCTAAGATGAAATGGAAATTTTAACAAAGACGATAGACCCCCTAAACTTCTACCCAAAAGAATTAAAGTTATCAACCCAAATCTGGATACCCCCTTTTAAAATCTCCTTCGGGACTAAAATCTTAAACCCCCTTTGGGACTTGCAAAACATTTTGCCTCCTTTATGCTGGCCAATAAAACCCTTCAATCATCAAAAAATCCCGGGCCCCATCGGACGAGCAAAATTAATAACTTCTTTCCTCCATATCCTTGCCAAAATTTCATCACTAAAAGTGGGGAAATGTTAAATTCCCCCCTTACTCAATTTGGAAGTTTGACCCAAGTTTTTCGTCCACATTTAAACAAAAAATGTCCCCAGGGGCCTGTGGGTTTTACAAAGGGAGTTTTTACCAACTATTTTAACCCCTTTCCCCCCATCTAACCAATCTATGTAATGAGATTGCTATTTTCCAGTAACCCCCCCAAAGGGAAAACTACTACAAGCCATTTTTTTAACCAAAAAATTTCCCAAAACCGGCAAATAAAACGGATAATACGGGAAATTTTTTGGGACCAAACCCCTCGCTACAAAAACAGGGGACATTAAGATTTAATGCAAAAAATACAGCTTCCCGACTTTAATATTGCCCTACCAACTGTAATTTAAACAGGGGATAAAAACGGGGTTTTTTTTTCGGGGTAGCCCGGGCCCAAAAGAGGGCGACACCCCCTTTTTGGGGTTTTTTGGATTTTTAGGGAAAAACGCAAAACTTGTCAAAAAAAGGGATGCGAGAAAAGGGCTTTTTGATAGATTTTAACGGGCAGTATTTTAAAACTAGTCCAAAAAAATTTTTTTGGTTTTTAAAAAGGCTTATTTTGATGCGTTTTTATGTTTTTGGGTACACAAACCATCAGCATCTGTTCTTAGCTTAGTTTTCATCCCCTTCCCCCATTTGACCTTTTTAATTGGTCCCAAGCCCCGGGCTGTCTGGCCCTCCCTTAATATACTTTTATGTTTTATTGAACCAAATGGTAAAAATTTATAAAAAAAAAAAAAACCTCGTTCTCTGGGTTTTTAGTCAACAAGAAAAAAACACAAAATAATTATGCGATGAAGAAATGTTAATTGTTTCGAACCCGGGCAAAATCCACCCCTACCACCCTTTTAAAGGGAAAACACTTGAAACCCTTTTTTTTAAATTTCCCTTTTTCCCAAACTGAAAAACCCTCCAAGCCCTAAAATCATCCCAAAAAAATTTAACGACTTCTAAAATTTCTATTTTAAAAGGCCCTTTGTTTTTAAAAATTTCCCCTGCATTTGATTACCTAGGTATTAAAGTCACTTCCACCCCCTTTCTTTTAAACACTAAAAAAACTTAATTATAAAATCCCTCCTGCAGTTTTTAAAAGCAAGATCAAAAAGGTTGACCCCCCCTTAATCTTTCCTGGATCGCAAAAATTAAATTTCCCTTAAAAATTTCCCCTGTTTCCCAAAAATTTATATAAAATATGTAAAAGCAATTCCTTATATTTTCCCCAAAAGCGATCAAAAAAGTTTTCCCCGGCGTTTCTTTTTCTATTTTCATCTGGATTTGGAAAAAAGGCTAAGTTAAGCAAAACCTTTTTTTTTCAAAGCGAAAAAAGGAAGGGGGGTTTTTGCATCCCCAAATTTTTTTTTTTTTTCCTCCCTTTGAGCTATTTGCTCAAACAAATCTTTTTTTTTTTTAAAACCCGGCCTTTACCCCTTTTGGCCCCCAAAATTAAACCTCACTCATTCATTTCCATATCCATTCCCAAATCACCTTAAAGCTTGCCCCCTTTGGTTTTTCCCTTAAAATTCCTCCCCATTTAAATTTCAATATCAGATATTTTGATTTTGGGGTTTCAAGGTTTTCCATACCAAAACTTTTGGTTTCATTTCCCTAGAAAAAGATTTTCCCCTTGGGATCTTTTGCGCTGGGTCTGACTCTTTTTCCCCCCCTTCGTTTGGGTTGGCGGAAAGCGAGGTATTAAAACATTTAGATCAGTTTTTACCAATAAACTCAATCAAATTACCATTTAAAACTTTTTTCCCCCTCCTTTTTTTCCCCCCGCCCAACCCTTCTTTAAAATTTCTGCAGATTCTACATATCCTCCAGCCCTTTTGATTGGCCGAACCCCCCCACCCAGCCTTTCCCATTTTCATAATTTTTTTGGGAAAGAAAAAAGGCTTTGAAAAGGCCTTTCTTTTAAATAAACAAGCATTACTGACCCAAAAAACTTGGACCTTAAATCTCACACTATGATAAAATGGGAAAGAGAATTTTTTCCTTTTCACTTTTTAAGGAAAAAAATGGGGTTTTTAAAAACAAAAATATTTTTTTCCTCCCTGTTTAAATGCCTAAACCATAAAAACCATGTTTAAAATAAATTTAAAGATTTTTATTCCCCCCCCACCCCCCCCAAGAAGGGGCCCAAAAAGTTTTCCAGCTCCTCGGATCTCTGCTGGGGAAGGGTTTCGGCCAACAAGGTAAAACCCTTTTTTTACAAAAGTTTGGTGGGGGTTTTCCAGTTATTCCCAAAAATTCTGGGGAAATCGGGGGTTTCCCCCCCGCTTTTTAATTAAAAAGTCCCCAAAAACCCCTCATTTGCTTTAAAAAACCCCAAATTGTGGTTTTTTGACAATAGGTTTTAAAAGCCCGCCTTTTTCCCTTTCCCCACCCCCTTTATTCCACACCTTCCCTAGCAGCTAGAACCAGCTAATAGCATTTAAATTTGGAAAGAGGGCTGTAGCCCCCCCTATATCCAAGAGTTAAAGGGGAATTTTAAATTTAATGTGCGTGAAAAATTTTTTGATTTTATTCCCTCATTCATCTTGAAAAAAAAGAAAACCCCCCGGGGGCTTGTGGTAATTTTTTCCAAGGGACTTGGTTCCCTAATGCCTATATTAATTTCTCTTTTTTTTTAAACCCCTCCCAAAAGCAGATTAAGAAAGGCGTTTTTTTTTTTAATTTGATCCGTGTTTTTTATCCCCCGATGGTTGGGTTTTATTTACACTGTTTGGGGGTCCATTTTGGGCACTTTTTTATTTTTTTTAAACTTTCTGCAACTTTTGTATTGTATTAGTTGTTAACTGCTCAAATCTTTTAAAAAAAGTTATGTTTAAAAAAAATGTCATTTTGCGTTTAGGGGGTTAACATAATTTTTAGACCCCAAATATGTGATTGATACCAAGTGCTTGGGGGGTGGTTGAGGGGCCCTGGCCTAATGTGCCCCCTTTTTGCAAAACTTAAAAGTTTGGGGGTCATGGGAATTAGCCCTTAAAAAAGGAAACCCTTTTTTTATTTCACTAAAATTGCCCAAGGGCCTACCCGGGCAAATTTTTATTGCATTACACAAAACCCCTGGAGGGGGGGTGAGAGAATGTAGGGGGGTAAAAAAGGGAAAGGGTGTTGGGGTTTTGTGAGGACATGAGCATGGAGGGGGAGCCCAAAGGGGGCCCCGACAGCAAATTTTTTTATGTGAAAAAAGGGGGGAAAGAGCAGTAAACCACAGTGGAGGGGCTACAATAAGTCTGTATGTGACAGAGGAGGTGGAATGAGCAGTAACCTACTGGTAAGAAGTCTATATGTGACACAGAAAACCAGTGGTATATATGTAAGAGAGAAGGGCCATGAGCAGTGATCTGTGTATGACAGTGGGAGCAGGGACAGTGGTCTACATGTGCCCGAAGGGGAGGGGGAAACAGCGGTTAAATGTGAAAAAAAAAAAGGAGGCAAACAAAAAAAAATCTTTTAAGTAATTTTACACCCCTCAAAATGGGAAAAATCCAATGTGGGTTTTCCCCAGCAGATATTCCCAGGGACACAATTTTTCCCGGGGGGCATTTTTTCACCTCTGGTTTGGATGTGGGAAAGCCCCATTGCAATAAGGCTAACCAGCATCCCCTTTTTTGGGGGGTTTTGAGCGGATTGATGAGGAAACCACTTAAAAGATTAACATCCGGCAGGAGAACAAGTATAGCATACACGGAGAGATGCACAGGGCGCAGTGTTTAACATGAAACGGCGATGTTACAAGGATAAACAAGAAGACTGATGTGAGCATCTGAACCTCTGACAAAGGAGTGGCCCTGGAAAAGGGGCCCCTTGAGTACTCTTTTTAAAGGCAAACCCGTAACCCCCCCTTTTAATGCGTAATCTCCTCCCATGTGGATCTCAAAAAAGGGCCCACAAGGGCTAAGTTATACACTAGTTTTCTGTGGGATCCCCCTATTTTCTCCCAAAAGCCCAAAGGCAGTAAAACCCCCCGAAGCCCCCCCCTTTTTGGAGAGCAAAAGAAGGAAATTTTTTATTTTAAGTGGGGGGGACCCGTTTTTCCGAGAAAGTAGCAAATTTGCCGAATTGGGTTTTAACGCTGGGGATGTGGTTTTTTGGGGAAAAGAGGGATGTTATGAAAAAAACAACCCTCAACCCGCCCCCCCCACTGCCCCTTTCGGTGTCTGTTCCCCTGCTTTTGTAAGTAATTTTGGGAAAAAACTACCCTCATCCTAACACTTCTGCCTTTTCCCTTTGGGTGTGTATCTTTGGTTTTAATTTTATGAATTTTTTACAATGGGCCCCCCTTCCCCCCTAAACCCCAAACGTGGCCCTTTTTGTATTGGGGCCAAAACTCTAGTTTCAACTTGTAATCTAGCTTCCTTTTTATCTCCCTACCCTTTTGTTAAATTAGCCTGACTCAAAACCCCTTTTCCCCTTTTTTTGGGCCCCCACCTAAATTTTAAAAAAAAATAAAAACTTTAGTTAGTAAATGTTTTTATCCCCGAGTGGGTTTTACCTGTGGCCCTTTTTTTTCCCAAAGTGTGGCCCTTCTAAGTGTGGGAAGTGAAAAAGGACTTTTTCAAAAAGTTATACCCAAGGTTTTCTAACACTAACACTAACCAATTCCCCCACTTTTTCTTTTCCCCTTTTTCCATTTTTTTCAACCTCCAATTTTTTTGAAAAAAGAATTGCCTATCCCCAAAACCTCTCTGCTGGCCAACTGAGCTTTTACATCTCTCATTAGTGTTTGAGCGAGTTTTAGCGACAAAGTTGAATCGGCAAGGTTTTTATGGTGATAGTAATTTCAAGTTCTGCCGTATTTAAGGTTTAAATCTGAGCATCATCTATTTATGATCGCGCCTTTTTCGGCGCTTCTGTCAATTTTGGCGGCAGCAAATCAGATTACAGAATGAGTGCAGGGTGAGATGTTGAGTGTGCGACGTCATGGACTGGGATGGTGTAGGTTGCGAATTGCCTGGAAAAATCACATGACATTCGTTTTACATAGAACAGCGTTTCCTGTTCAGCATCAGTGTCTATCAGCGTCTCATAGGGTAGGACCTGCGTCTGCCTGTGAGCCAACAGCTCAGCAGAAATTAGTCTATTTCTGCACAGTAGAAACTATACTTTTAGCTGTGATCCGTTCATTTAGTTATATTAGAGTTTTGAAGATTTTTTTGGTTATTTTGTTTGATAGAATTTTATAGTCAGCATCTACCGCTGTAAATTTTCACGGCGGGGGTAGCATGGGGGGGCCCCCGCGGGCGTAACACAGGACAAGCTCAATCTATTAAAAGAACACTGGATAAAGTTCCACCAAGAATTAGTGTAAGACATTGTAGTGGGAATTTCTTTATTATTAACAGTTTGCTATTGAAATATTTCTTGGAATTTTGGAGCAGCCCTGAACTTTTTATTGGATACACATCATTTCTAGTACTGTTAGGTCTCTTTGTTCAGCTGGCAAAAATCCTATTTTATTATCAGTATACATTTCAGATATGTGGGGGGGTGGATTTCTTTATAATTTTACCCAATTACACATGGACTGTTGATATATCCACCTTGCAGTTAAATTTCATACAGCATTTCTTTGTAAGTCAGACAGGTTGTTTGTTGCCAAAAATCCGTTGTATCATACGTAAAACTAACAGTTACGTGTTTTTTGGACTTTGGCGCACCAGATTGTCATTGACGCTGCATTCCACATAATCTTAAAACAGCAATTCTATAGTCACCAAAGGTGAATTGAATAATGGTGCAAAAAATTACCGTGTATCATATCGAAAACATAACAGTTAGTGTTTTTGACTTTGCACACCCAGCATTGTTCATTGACGCAGCTTCCACGTAAATCTTAAAAACAGCAAATTCTATATTCACCATAGAGTGATTGAAGGTGCAAAAAATACCGTTGTATAATACGATAACTATAACAGTTATCGTGTTTTTTTTTGACTTTTGCACACCCAGCATTGTTCATTGAGCAGCATCTACCGTAATATTAAAAATCAGCAATTCTATATTCACCCACAGGTGAATTGAAATGGTGCATAAAATATACCGTGTATCATCGAAAACATAACAGTAGTGTTTTTTACTTGTGCGCTACCCAGCATTGTTCATTGAAGCTGAATACCATAAATCTATATTTTTTTCTTAAAACAGCCAATTCTAATATTCTCCCATAGGTGCATTGAAAGGTGCATAAAAAATACGTGTAAATATACGAAAACATAACAGTTAAGTGTTTTTTATCTTTTGCACACCCAGCAGTGTTCATTGACGCGCTCCACGTAAAATCTTAAAACAGCATAATTCTATTATTCACCACAGTGTAAATTGAAAAGGTGCATAAAAATACCGTGTATCATACGAATAAATAGAGTTACGTTGTTTTTTGACTTTTTGCACACCAGTCATTGTTCATTGACGACAGCTCCACGTAAATCTTAAAACAGCAATTCTATATTCACCACAGGTGATTGAAAGTGCAAAAATACCGTTTTTATTATACCAAAACATTATACAGTTAAGTGTTTTTTGGACTTTTGCACCACCCTGCAATGTTCATTGACGAGCATCCACGTAAATCTTAAATCAGCAATTCTATATTTCACCTCAGGTGAGTGAAGGTGCAAAATCATACGTGTATCTTACGAAAACAATAACAGTTAAGTGTCTGTTTTTTGTCTTTTGCGCACCCAGCATTGTCCATTGAGCAGAATCCACTTCAAATCTTATACAGCTATTCTATATTCAAATAGGTCGAATTGAAAGGTGCCAAAAAATAACGTGTATCATACGAAACATAACAGTTCGTGTTTTTTGACTTTTGCACACACGCATTGTTCATTGACGCTGACATCCACGTAAATCTTAAAACAGCAAGTCTATACTTCACACAGGTAAATTGAAAGGTGCAATAAAAACGTATTGTATCATACGAAAACATAAGAGTTACGTGTTTTTTGACTTTTGCACAACCCGATGGTTCATTGTCGCAGGCTCAACGTAATTCTTAAAACAGCGTTTCTATAATCACCTCAGGTGAATTGAAGGTTTGCAAAAAATACCGTTTGTTATTACAAAACATAACAGGTACGTGTTTTTTGACTTTGCACACCAGCATTGGTTCATTGACGCAGCATCCTCCACGTAAATCTTAAACAGCAATTCTTATTATCACCACAGGTGAATTGAAAGGTTGCAAAAAATACGTGGATCATACGAAAACTTAACAGTTACGTGTTTTTTGACTTTTACATCAAGCCAAGCCTTTGTTCATTGGACGCAGATCCACGTAAAATCTTATAAACTAGGCAATTCTATATTCACCCAGCGTGAATTGAAAGGTGCAAAAAAATACCGTGTATCATACGAAATAACATAACAGTTATCGTTGTTTTTGACTTTTGCACCCCAGCTTTGTTCATTGACGCAGATCCACGTAAATCTTAAAACAGCAATGTCTTTATTCACCACAGTGTGGAATTGAACAGGTGCAAAAAATACCGTGTAATCATTCGAAAACATAAACAGTTTTACGTGTTTTTTTGACTTTTGCACACCCAGCATTGTTCATTGACGCAGCATACACGTAAATATTAAAAACAGCAATGCTATATTCACACAGGTGAATGAAAGGTGCAGAAAATAAGTGTATCATACGAAAACATTAACAGTTACGTGTTTTTTGACTTTTGCACACCGCTGTTCAATGACGTCTGATCCCGTAAATCTTTAAAACTGCATTCTTTTATTCACCACAGGTGAATTGGAAAGGTGCAAAAAAGTACAGTGTCCGTGTAATCATACGAAAAACTTAACAGTTACGTGGTTTTTTGACTTTTGCGACACCAGCATTGTTCATTGACGCGCATCCACGTTAAATTTAAAATATGCAATTCTATAATTCACTCAAGGTGAAGTGAAAGGTGCACAAATTACCGTTTATTATACCAAGAAACATAATCAGTTAAGTGTTTTTTGACTTTTGCTCACCCAGCATTGTTCAATTGACGCAGCATCCACGTAAATCTTTAAACAGCAATTCTTTATTCAAACAGAGTGAATTGAAAAGGTCGCATAAAATTACCGTTTATTATTCCCAAACTAACAGTAATGTGTTTTTGATCTTTTTGCACACAGCAATTGTTCATTGACGCAGCATCCACGTAAATTCTTAAAACAGCAATTTATATTCACACAGGTAATTAAAGTGCCTAAAAATACCCGGTTATTATACCAAAACATAACAGTACGTGTTTTTTGGACTTTTGCCCAGTCCAGATTTGTTGATAGGACTCCTTGCAGTTAAATTTGAATCCAGCAATTTTGTTTGATTGAGGGATTTGAGAATAGCTGTGATTTGCGTCTTTTAATAGGATACTTTCCAAAAAACTATTACCATACCTTCTCAAATTTTTATATTTTGTGATACTTTGGAGCGAAATGCTGGTGGTAAGCGAGCAAAGAGGGGGTAGCCATGGGTTAGAGGTACGAGAGGATGGTGCTCCTTTCCAGTGCTGGCGACAACTCGCATGGCCAGGGACGTCGTCAGTTGCAGGTCCGTCAGGCCTGGTCATGCGGTGGGGAGTCAAGGGCCTGTGAATTAAGTAATAGAACATCGCGCCAATATGTCCTTCAGTGGTTAATGCAACCTGCATTAGCAGTCTTACTCCTCGTCCTCGCAGTCACTGGCCACAAATGTCGTCATCTGCATCATCTGCATCCGGGTCTCAACATGAAGCAGCCCCCATATGTCAAATCTTGTGTACCACCACTGTGGATAAATACATTTCTGAAGTGCTCTTGATGGACAAAATGCTGGTTGGGGTCAGAAGCATGTTTTAAAAGATCAAGAAGGATGAATTTAGTCTGCTCTGACGCACTTGCTTGTAGCCCGACAGCTTCTGGATGCAGAGAAGTCAGGACGACCAAGTCATCCTGTGTTGATGATGATGTGAATGATGAAGACATGTGCTGATCCATCCTGTATTTTCAAACAGAATTTGCTTTGAGATGCGCTTCATCAGCTGGATGGAGGAGGAATGACGATTGGGGTTGTGTCTAATACGGGTCCCCCGCCACAAAAAGGTGAGGGGCGGTCGCAAGATGTACACTGTTATGATTCCGCCAGCCACGGTCAGCGCAAACCCCGCTTCTCGCTTATCCCCGTCAAAAGGTCAGGAGCCTCTCAAGCCTGGGCCTTCTTTGACAGACTTGGATTCTCCCAAGCGATGTCAGTTTGCGCCTTTGCGTAAACGCATAAGTAGAGGCAAGTACCTTAAGTGGTTAACACCACCAACTATGTTCTAGTCTACATGCAGGCGAATGCATGAGTTGAAATGGAGGGAACACTTGGCCAAAAAAAGGCACAGGGACCGACGCCGGGCTTCCAAACCACTGTCACACCCTCTGCCGCTCCGCCTTCCTCCGCCCTACATCAGCGTTCCTCAGCTGCCCATGTCTCTCAGAGTCATGATCTGGGATCAGCTCCGCTCAAGCCTCCACCGTCGCGCCCGAAGTACACCAGCACCACCAGAGACCCATCCTACCCACTTCTCCTTCGGCAGTTTGACGTCCCTGCACGCCGTCTTACAGCGGCGTCTAGCAGCCACGCCTTCTGTCTTCAGGTTTGGGAGCAGAAGAAAACACTTTAACAAACCCATCCACCCTAAGCCAAAAGCTGAATGTCGGCATTGCAAGCTTTTGGCCTTGAAAATGTTGCCTTTCCGTACTGGTGGACACAGCATGGGTTCACGCCAACGTCAATGGCCCTTCGCCTGACCCCAATACACAGATGCGTGCAGGCATTTCTTTGCCAGGAAAGCCGTCCCCTGCCCGGGCTAGCCACGCTGTCATCTTAATTTTTCAAGCGCAGTTGTCGGCATTCTGTGTCCGGGAAAAGTCCATATACCAAACGACACATCGAACATAATAAGCACGTCCGAGGCCGCTTATATCTCTGTGACAAGCTCACTGGGTTGAGATGGGTGGATGTCTGGGGTGGACGGTGGCTCTAGGTCGGCGAACGCTCTTCCAAAACCGCTAGGGGTTGGTGCAGGGCTCTTTCCCCCAAGGTCCTCTGGTGCAATCACGTGCCAGAGGACCACCAGGCAGTGTTGAAATTAATCTGCCTTGGAGACGTCCACACACAGGTCAGGAGCGTGGACGGCTCTAGCAACGAGACCGAGCGTGGCTGGGTGACAAGTACCTTGTGCCAGGCAAGGTGGTGTGCGATAACGGGGCGAAATCTGTGGCCGGCCCTTAAGATCGGTAGGACGGAGCACATATCTTGCCTGGCCCAGGTCATGAACCTTGGAGTCAGAAATTTCCTAAAGAGTACACGGGGTCTCTGGACTGCCTGCTGAAGTAGGCTCGAGGTCGGAGTTCGCACTTCCGCCATTCGTCACCTGCTTCGACCCGCCTGGCTGCGTGTGCAGCGTCAGCTCGGCATCCCGTCAACCGTCTCATGTTGGACGTGGCAACATGCTGGAATTACACCCTCCAACATGCTCCAGCGATTGTGGCAGCAGGCAATGCCATTACGCCTGTACGAAGTAGATGAAACATGGCCGGACAAGCAGCATGTGCGGACCTCGGTGTGTTGAACCACCGAGAGTGGAGGCAGGTGAAAGAGCTCTGCACCATCCTTGCAGTTTGAAGAGCCACCAAAATGGTCAGTGCGACAATGCCCTTGTTCGCATGAGCATTGTGGTGATCTCAGTTTGGTACTTCTGAATAACAGGTCCCGCCATGCGACGGAGGAGGGAGGGGACACAGATGCGGCACGGAGGTCTTTCTTCCGTCAAATCCACAAGGCCTGACAGTTCACAATTTATGGTCTTCATTAGGCAGTGGTTAGGGAGGTCCAAGCTAGTGCAGGTGGCGCAATCAGCTCTCAGGGTGCATCATCTCAGGCAAGTCAGGGCTGTGTTGAAGCTGTGACAGAGGGGCAGCGGAGGAGGAGGAGGAGTTATTCCTAGACACCGATGTTACGACGTCCCTGCCTTGAAGAGGTTGGCGCAGAATTTGAGGCGGAGGAGAAGATGTGGAATATCCAGTTGTGCTAGCTTGCCCCTCGGACCCAGAGCTTGGGAAATCAAGGCTCCATCTCTCACTTGAGTGCTTGGATGCTCCTTTTCCTCCAACATGATCTCGCTTTAAGGCCATCAAAATGAACAAACAGTTACTGGGTGGCCACTCCTGGATCCACGGTACAAAAACAAAATCAGCACTTTCCTTCCACCTACCCAAATAGAGAGTAAATGCAGGAAATTGGAGACCTTTCTGATTGATCAAATGGAGACATCTGTTTCGTCTGCTTCACGTCCCCAAAATGTCACGGTGGAACAACATCTAGCGACGTGACAGCAGTAGAGTGCCAAGTAGGCCATTGCGCAGCAGCAGGCAAGGTGCAGAAGACTAATGGGTATGACCTCTGGCCAATCTTTGCTTTACCCACATCACCACGCATGCAATTGCTGGGCACCACATATCACACAGAGATCAGCTTAAGATCATGGTGCACGACTATCTGCGTCTCTAACACGATGTTTTTGCTTGTGTTCGGATCCCCAATAGACTTCGGGTATCAAAATGGTCGAATGGCTCGAGCTGGCTCGTCAAGCCATAGAGGTGTTTCTGCCAAGCAGCAGCGTCTATTGAACGGGACCTTTCAGACAGCTGGAGGTGTCTATTACAGACAAACGCATCCGGCTTTCCACAGATAATGTGGATCGTTTGACTTTCATCAAGATGAAATCAAGGATGGCTCTGATGATGTTGTGCCATTGCCGAGGTCACCGATTAGTTGCCGGGTCTACTTCACATTCCTTTTGAAAACGTATGGTCCTCTCGAAAACTTTTTTTTAAAATGATTCATTCTTACTTCTTTTACATTTTTTATTCTTATTTCTCTTTTATTCTCTTTTGCTGTGAGGAGACTGTATAAGACAGCAAGGTGTATGACACACGCGTATTCCATTTACTCACTTTTCTTAAGAAGTTTTCAGCATTGTCAATGGTTTTGACGGTCTGTTGCTGTGAGATACTGCTTACTTATGGTCCTTTGGAACAGAAATGTGGCTTCGAAGTGGCATTTCTCCTTCTCAATTTTAATAGTGGTCATGGAAGTATCATATTTATAATTTTTTGGGTATGTAGCTGTGAGATTACAGCATTATTCATGGTCCTTTGGAACAGAAATGTAGGCTTCTAAGTGCTTTTCTCCCTCACATTTTTTACAGTGGCTGTGAAGTCATATTTATAATTTTTAATGGGGTCTTGTAGCTGTGAGATACAGGCATTAATCATGGTTCCTTTGGAACAGGAAATTGTGGCTTATAAGTGGCATTTCATCCTCACTAATTTTTATACAGTGGCTGTGAAAAGTCATTTTTATAATTTTTTGTGGTCATCTTGCTTTGAAATGCAGCAATACTAAGGTCCTTTTATATAAAAAACTGTTGTCTTCTAACAGACATTTGTTCTTCCACAATTGAGCAAAGTGGCTCTCACATGGGTCAGGCTTTGAATTTTTGGGGGCATTTTGCTTTGTAATGCAGCAATACTACAGGTCTTATCTCTAAAATGTTTGTTTCTAATAGACATTTGTTCTTCCACATTGTCAAAAAGTGGCTCAATGGTCATGTTTGAATTTTTGGGGCATTTGCTGTGACATGCAGCTATACTACAGGTCCATTCTAAAATAATGTTTGTTTCTAACAGACATATGTTCTCTCAATTGTCCAAAGTGGTCTCAAGGGGTCAATGCTGTTGAATTTTTGGGGGCGATTTTGCTGATGAAATGCAGCTATACTACAGGTCATATTCTAAAAATGTTGTTTCTAACAGACATTTGTCTTCTCAATTGTCCAAAAGTGGCTCAAGGGTCATGCTTTGAATTTTTGGGGCTTTTGCTGTGACAAGCAGTATACTACAGGTCCTATTCTAAAAAATGTTGTTTCTAAGTCATTTGTTCTTCACAATTGTCCATAAGTGGCTCAAGGGTTTTGCTTTGAATTTTTGAGGGCATCTTTGCTGTGACATGCAGCTATACTCAGGTCCTTTTCTTAAAAATGTTGTTTCTAACATTCATTTGTTCTTCATATTGTTCCAAAGTGGTCAAGGGTCAATTGCTTTGGAATTTTTCGGGGCAATTTTGCTGTGACATGAAGCTATTACTACAGTACTATTCTAAAAATATGTTGTGTCTAACAGACTTTGTTCTTCACAAATTGTCCAAAGTAGCTCAGGGTCATGCTTTGAATTTTTGGGGACATTTTGCTGTGACATGCAGCTATTTACTTTTACAGGTCCTATTCTAAAAAAATGTATGTTTTAATCAGACTATTTGTTCTTCAGCAATTGTCCAAAGTGGCTCAAGGGTATTGCTTTGAATTTTTGGGGGCAGTTTGCTGTGACATGCAAGCTGTATTACTACCAGGTCATATTCTAAAAAATGTTCTGTGTTCTAACAGACATTTGTTATTCAAATTGTCTAAGAGTGGCTAAGGGTGATGGTGCTGTCAGAAACAGAATTTTTTTTATTTTTTTTTTTTTTTTTTTTTTTTTTTTTTTTAGTTTGACACTGTTAATGGGCACATATTTGCCAAAATGACTTGTTTTTGGAAGATCTTTAACATAGGCTTTCATCCCTGTATTGAGACAACCCATTTAATACAATGAAAAAGAGAAACAAAGTCTGGTGGGATTACATCCTATTTTATAAAAT
Organism: Phyllomedusa bahiana; assembly: GCA_025379985.1. Classification (NCBI taxonomy): domain Eukaryota; kingdom Metazoa; phylum Chordata; class Amphibia; order Anura; family Hylidae; genus Phyllomedusa; species Phyllomedusa bahiana. The sequence goes on from JAODAL010063884.1 coordinate 15,808, forward strand.
GTGTTTTCTAGATTAATCTACTAAAAAACTAGCATGTACATAATAGCTGTGGGGTTTAAAAAAATTTCTCCTGAATTGTATAGGAGGTACAGGAAACTTGACCAGATGTGGTTATTCAGAGGACCATGGGGAGTATAGAGCACGGACAGAGACAAGTACGAGACAATTTCTCAGCCGTTGTGTAAAATGAGAAAAGAATGCCAAAGCAATTGGGCACCTGGGTCGTAAAAGGAGCGTTTAAATTAAACTACTGTATTTCCAAGTGAAGCTCAATTGGTCGTCTCATTCGGCAGGGCAAGCGCTACCCAGGTCTTGACTGTGTATGAGAAGGCTGGAGTTCTCACACTTCCGCTTCCGCCTCTCTGCTTCAGCATGCCTGTTCTTTGTTGCTGCGTCATCAGGCATTTTTTAAACCTGCGTTGTTTATAGATGACGGTACGCCAGCGGGGCTCTCACCGCCACCACCGTAACTCCGGCCCCTGGGTCATGCGTGGCACAGGACAGTTCTTTTCAATGTCAGTTCAACTAAACATGGTGTTGAAAGACCCTTTTTCTGGCACTTTGATAATCTGGGGGTCAGACAGGTTTTATGACATTACTGTGTCCCAGGAGAGGGACAGTATATATGTACAGTTCAACTAATATGGTGGTTGAAAGACTCTTTTTTTTCTGGACTTTTTAAACTGTGGGTCAGACAGGTTTTAATGGTCATTCTGCGGTAAGCACAAGATATAGTTAGTGTCCAGTTCAACTAAAAATGGTGTGAAGACTCCTTTTGCGGGCACTTTTTAAACATCTGGGGGGTCATGCTGGTTTGGGGTCTTTGCTGCGTTCCAGGGACAGGGAGGATATTCAATGTCAGTTCAAGTAACATGATGGTTCAAAGAATACTGCCTTTGGCATTTTTAATTTTGTGGGTGTGGATGCAGGTTTATGGGTCAGGCTGTGGTACAAGACGGGTAGTGAATGGTTGTGACTTTTTTTCTGTGACTTTATAAACATAAGTGTGTTGCCTAAGATGTAGCACGTATCCATTTGGATCTGTTGTGGCATGTTAATTTCAGTTCTCAGCCTTGTTCTGGGTGTCAATAATGAAGGTGTTGTTGCTCTCCCATAGACTTTAATGGTGTGTAATCGCTCATTATTGATGCCACTATCAAAAACCTTATCGATAGCGGCCGACTATCGACTATCGCTCGATCTCGATAGCCAACGCAATCGCTCAACACTACTCTCCATGCATTTTACACTCTCATCTGTCTACCACCACCAACCTCTTACCCACCATCAATGCCTTCTGCACTAAACAGACTCAACCAAACTACATTCTATCCTACTACCACCTGCTAAACCTCTCTCTGCTCCTCCTGGCTGATGGGGACATATCCCCTAACCCTGCACATTCCCACTATTGTTTCACCCTTTCCTAACAGTTTCACCACTACAAACGTCTTTAACCCTTTCAACCTACAACACATTCCCTTGACTTCCTGCTTCCTGGAGCTCTCTGGAACCCACGGCCTTTATGCAATAAACTCTCCTACATACACAACCTATTCATCTCACGTAATTTTCTCTTTGTTAGTCTGACGGAAACCTAGTTGACACCATCTGAAACAGCCTCCCCTGTTGCACGTTCCTTTGGCGGTCTCCAATTTACCCATACTTCCCGCCCCGAAAACAAACATGGTGGAGGTGTCAGCCTTCTCTTGTTGGATAGCTGTTCCTTTTTCTCCATCCCAGCACTATCTTCCCTCACACTTCCCTCCTTCGAGTTGCACTCTGTCCACATCTACTCCCCCTCTAACCTACAATTGACTGTTGTTTGCCAACCACCAGATCCTGCCATCGCCTTCCTTGACCATCCCCATCGACACCCTCCACTGCCGCCAACAAACTTCTTTCACTCTCCTCTTTCTTAGGCCTCTCACAGTGGACCCAGATACTGCAACCACTTTATACACAACACAACACCTCCCCCAAATTCAGTCCCCCCTCCATGCAAAACAAAACCTGAAAATCAAAGAAAAACCTGGCCACAAACTAAAAAAAACAGCTGAGCGAGCTTAAAGAATTGTAAAAACGCCACGGAAAGAAAATACACTCCCCCCACGATTTTTGCCTCATACAGTACTCCACACTTTTAAAAATCTGCATTACCTCTTTAAAAAAAAGGGTTTATTTTACCACTTCAATCCTTTGTCTCTCACCCCTAGAAAACCCTTTCAACACCTGCAACTCTTTCCTCCATCCCCCAGCACTCTCTCCCCCATCTCTCTTCTTCGCAGATGACTTCAGCACTTCTTAAACAAGATCAACCATATTAGAGAAAGCTTCACCCCACAGTCCCCCCTTGATCCTTATTTTGTAGTCCCCTTCCGCCTACCTCTTTTGACATGCCTTCCCCCTTAACCTACATCCCCACTATTTCTCATGACAAACTTTGCTCATTACTGTCCAAATCCCCAACCCCATTCTGTAAACCTGACACAATGCCAAACCCCCCTCATCCAGACCTTAGGCTGTTATTTTCCCCGCCCTCACCCCCCTATTTAACCTATGATTAACCTCTGGATCTTCCCCTTTTTTCCTTTAAAATCACATCAACCCCTCCTAAAGAAAAATCTCTCGGCCCCTATCTATCCAACTATTGCCCCATCTTATACTTCCCTTTTTCCCCTAAACTCCTTGAAAAACCCCGTCTATCTTTAATTGTCCTCTCACCCCTCCACAAAATTCTTTTGACCCCCTGCTGTTGGTTTCCCGGGGCCCCCCACTCTACCCAAAAACACCCTAACCAAGGTCACCAAGATCTAGTTCTGCTAAAGCCTATGCCATTATCTGTCCCTTTTCCTCCCAGCTTTCCTCTGCCTTTTTACACTGTTATCATTCCTCCGCTACAATTCCTTCATTCCCTGCATCTGGACTTGGCCCCTTTCCGGGTCTCCTCATACCCAGTGATAGACTTGGGGCCCCATGTAGAAAACTGTCTAGGTTTTGACTTTCCTTGTTGCCCATAGCAACCCAAACAAGTGCCCCTTTTTTTCAAATAGTGCTCTGAAAAAAATTTAAAAGGGGGCTCTGATTGGTTGCTATAGGGAACAAAGAAGCTTTCACCAAGTCAGTTTTCTACATGTCCCCCCCAGTAATTCTCAGTCCCGACCACCTCCTCCCGTCGCCCGCTCTTGTTGGTGCCCCGGGTTTTT
>JAODAL010063885.1:0-19012 GCA_025379985.1 Phyllomedusa bahiana
ATTTCCAAACCTTTTTCAGCTTTTTAACTGTATTTTGAACTGTCCCGCCTTTGATTCTGATTGGTCAACCCTTTCCCCCATAGGTTTTAATTTTTCCCACTGTCGCTCTATTCTGATGGCCCGGTTTATGCCGACCAATGAGAATAGGTTTAGGAATTTGAATTACTGTATTTCCCGGCAATTTACAATATCATTATTCTTGTTTATTGCGCCGTTCTAGAGTTTAGGAAAGTGTTTTGTTTTTTTTAGTTATGTTTATTTTTTACGTTCAGCTCTTTTCTGACACTGTTTTCCGCCTTTATGAAGGCGATTTTTTCTGAATCATACTCCTGCTGCACGGAGCGGAGCGCCCAGATTTGTGTATCGATCTTCTATGTTTCCCTCGCATGTTCCGATCCTGCTTCACTTCTCTCTGCCGGAGCATTTAGACCAAAAAAAAAAAAAAGGTCTGCCTGTCGGAGCTGCCGAGGCGCTGCACTGCACCTCCCTTTGCCGATCGCCTTTACATGCCTCGGAGTTTTCGTGCGCGCCGCGTCCCGCCCCGGAACGCCTACCCCGCGCCCACACCGCGTCCACTGCCCGCCCCTTCATGCGGGGCGCAGCTGAAAGTGGCGAACGCAGCGCCTAACACCACATCCCTGCATCCGACAGCGGGATTCGGGCCGGGAGGCGCAGTATACGGCAAAAAACAGGCGTAAAGCCCGATCATACATGTCGCCCCAAATTTCACATAATAATAGCCTAGCATACACCTGATTTATGAACATGCTCTACAGTGGGTCATAAATCAGGCGCATTCTAGTGCTTGTACAACATTCTGGCTCAGGTATACCAGGTTGGAAGTGGTCTACCTGTTCAAGCAGTAATGCACCTAGAAATGCCGTAGTGAAATCAGGCGCATTACAAAGTGCCACGGGCACAATGTAATGCACCTGATAATGGCACGTGGGCCATTTAAAAATGTAGCGAACGGGGCTGTGCCTGACATCAGGCTGAAAAGACGGCAGATACCTGGTACAGCCCCGTTCATACATGCCACCCTAAATCTGCAGAAAAAACATAAAAATGTAAAGAAACATTTTACAGGACATGCTTAGTCTGACCTGGTGTAGGCCAGCCTAAAGTATTTGGTTGCAATAAATATTACACACACTTTATAAATTCAGCAAACAAAACACCCCCTCAAGTGTGAAAAATGTTAAAAGGGTTTTCTCACAATGCAGTTTCACAGAGCCAAAGCCAGCTTTAGACTCTGAGGGTGGCATCTATGAATTTGAATGTGAAATATTTGGTGCCGACACTCCAGGTTTACATAGATTTAGAAGAGTGTATAATACAACCGTATGAATTAAAGTGATTTGTGGCAACATTTTTGGTATATAACACTCAAAATTGGCACATAGAGTGCCAAATAAGCCCCTATACAGCTCTGTACACAGAAAAATAAAAAAAAAGTTATGGCTCTCAGACTATGGTGATGCAAATATGTGTTTTATTTTTTAAATAAGTGTTTTTATTGTGTAAATGCAGTAAAACAATGCAAACAACACCTACACTGCCACCACCTCAAAAAAGGAACTTACATTAACTCTTCGCTGCCTCCACCTTTCACTTCTAAAAAGGAACTAAAAAAACACTGTATATTACCAGTCACGTACACCAGCAGTCACTTAAACACTTTAGATGATTTATGGGTTAATTAGGGCAACAAGGCAAACTATCAAAGTGTTAAGATATACGATACAGGTATAGTGCTTAGTTACAAAAATTACAAAATAGCACATATAAGTAAAAGCAGGCAGAACTGTATAGCAAGAAATAGGATAAAATATAAAAAAACAGACCTTTTCCAATTCAATCGGCAAAAGAACTTGAGCTGAGGAATAGAGCTGAAGAAAATTGGACAGACCTATGCTTGGCAACTCCTGGGATTGACCATGGGCTTAGCTAGAGATGGTGCGACATGATTCTAATGAAGTGGAATTCGTTAGAATTTCAGGGAAAACTTCGAGTTCGGGAAACGAAGTCGACTTTGGGTTTCTTTGGCCTGGAGAACGAAGTGTGCTTTTTCATTGATTAAATGGCGACTGGCGAGCACATGGCGTTACATGGGCCCCCCCCAAAGCCCTCTGGAGAAGAAGGGCATAGCCTGCATGACATGTGGCAGAGATGAAGCAATCAGAGACCGGCGGGCATTCAGTGACAGTCACGCATATATTAAGGACCGAGCGCGCCGTGGGGAGCTCATACCGTCTCTAACTGTACCTGATAGGGAAGGTGCTGTGGGGTGATAGCGCTATTCTGAAGAACTGATTTCTTACACAGCGATTTTTTGTGGGGTGTCTCAGCTTGTCTCAGAGACTTTTCTCTGAATGTTCTTATTCTGATTTTTTGGGGTATGGATCTGAAATCAGTGTGAGTCCACTGCAGCTGCATATACATTCAATGATCAAAGTGGGATCTAGCCAGTTCTGTTGTTTTCATGTTAAGAACATCGTTTTTTACAATAAAATACCACTTATTTTTGGCTGCTTCAAATTCTATTGCGCAATTTACATCCAGTGGTTAATTACGCGTGTTTTGCAGTTGTCGCTGACCCAAGAAAACTGTCTTTTTGTACCAACGCCAACAAATATATAATTTTTCCTGTTGCCTAATTCACATGGCAAAGGGTTAATTACAATCCTGTATTCTCTTGTTGTTTGGCGTTAGAAAACACGCAATTGTAACACGCTACAAAGCTACTAGTTTGTGCGGCTCAATCTTTGGCGCAATTTACTTCAGGGGGTTAATTAAGCGTGTTTGCAGGTGTGCTGACCCAAGAAACTGTCTTTTCAAAGCAAAAATATATAAATTTTCCTGTAGCCTAATTCACAAGCAAAGGTTTATTACAACTGTATCTCGTGTTGTATGGCGTAGATAGAAAACACGCAATTGTAACACGCTACAAAGCTACTAGTTGTCGGGCTCTATTCTTTGGTATTGGGTGGAGTGCAATTTACACTCCAGAGGTTAATTAAGGTGGTTTGCTGGTGTGCTGACAAAAAATAAACCGTCTTTTTCAACGCCATATATATATAAATTTTTCATTAGTAATTCACAAGCAAAGGTTAAATTACAATCTGTATCTCTTGGTTGTGTGGAGTAGAAAAACACGCAATTGTTACACGCTACAAAGCTCACTAGTTTGTGCGGCTACAATTCTTTAGCGCAACAATTTACATCCAGGGGTTAATTAAGCGTTTGTTTTGCTGGTAATGTGCCTGACAAAAAATAAACCGTTCTTTTTTCAACGCCAAATAGTCAGATAAATTTTTCCTTAGCCTAATTCAACAAAGCAAAGGTTACATTACAACTGAATCTCTTGTTGTGTGAGTAGAAAACACGCAATTGTATCACGCCCTACAAGCTACTAGTTTGTGACGGCTCAATTCTTTGGCGCAATTTACACATAAGGGGTTAATTAAGCGTGTTTTGTGGTGGCTGATCAAAAATAAACCGTCTTTTTCAACGCAAAATATATAATTTTTCCTGTAGCACTAATTTAACAAGCAAAAGGTTAAGTACATTCTTTATCTCTTGTTGTGTGGCGTTGGAAAATAACCATTGTAACACGCTACAAAGCTACTAGTTAGCGGGGAGGCTCATTCTATTGCGCAATGTACATCAGGGGGTTTAATTAGCGTTGTTTTTGCTGCTGTGCTGACAAAAATTAAAACGTTCTTTTTCAACACGAATATATACATTTTTCTTGTAGCATAATTCACAAGCGAAGGTTAATTAAGCATGTTTGTGCTTTTACATTTAGTAAAACAACAGTGCTTGTAAACGGACACATACAAGTAAATTTTTCCTGGGTGGGGGGGGTGGCCCCATTTGTGGAAGCGCAATTTTATCATGGGTTAACAAGCTGTTTACTGGGTTCATTTGGGAGTCAAAAAACAGGGTGTATATTTATCATATTACAGATAGCTTCAACAAACCAGTGTCTGTACATTTTAGAACAAACAGTATGTCAGGACAGAGAAGGTGGCAGGCTCTGCAACTGCGAGTGGCAGTGGCACCAAACATTTCTGAAACGGGCCCAGGTGCCAGCACAGCAATGTCGCGGGAACGTCGCAGCAGGGGTCACTCGGTGAGTCACAACTGCCGCTTGGTCATCTAGCGGCCGTGTGTTGTTCAGCCATACCCAAAGGGTTCTTGATTGAGTTGACTAGGCTCATCCTCTTCCTCCCAGATTGACATATGGGACACACCCAGCCAGAGTCGGTGGGAACCCAGAAACAACACTTAGTAGGCATGGCCCGGCGAGCGGGTCAGCGGCCCTCACCTGTCCTCAGCCGCCTCTGTCCATCCAGTTCCTCAGCCAGGGATCTACTATGTGGTTGGGCTCAGCGCCCACTATTATAGCGAGGATGGAACATTTGAGGAGGGCAGTCAGCAGCTACTTGCAGCTGAAGAATTGGGGCCAATATCCCCAGCCTTCTTGCAGTAGGCGGCAAAGTATAGATGTGGAGAGTGCCATGGAGGTCATGTGGTGAGAGGTCAAGCCTCGGCTTACAAGACCGGTGATGAGGAACAGTAGTGACGATGAACACAAAATAGATGATGTGTAGGCAGGACCCGCACATGGGAGCCGGGTTGAAGCAGGGCTTCATCATCGTCAGGAGAGAGGGCGTCAGCTTGCGCGTCAGGCAGCGGCGCAGCCGCAAGTGGGTTGTGGTGGCCGTGGAGTCTGCAGCCGGTAGCAGCTGTTGTTGAGGTCGGGAGCCAAGCGGCTAACGGGGTAGATAAAACCCGCCTTCACAGGTCCAAGACAGTAGCGGCACAGGGGCTCAGCGATCATTGGGGAAACAGGGCAGCGGCGGCGGTAGTCACTCAGTGCGGAGCCGTGTGGCGGTTAAAATCAGCTACTCGGGCGGTTGTGGCAGTTCTCTGCTAAGACACGGAGGAGCCGGAATATGGGTATATGTAGAATATGTGGGCGAAAGTGAAGACGGTGGAAAGGGAGCTTACGTTGGACAACGCCCTGCGTAATCACATGCAGCGTCACCATCCGGTGGCCTTGGGAGAACGTTGGCTCAGATGTGGTGGTCCATCCTGCCGCTGAGCAGCAGCAGCGGCTGTGGCAACGCATGCCATTTCGCCAGTCAAGGTTCCACCACCTCTGCAGAAGGCAGTCTGTTTCTTTGACATCTTCCCGTGTACAGATGCTGTTGCTCTCGCTACCTCATGCGCAGCAGACGTTCAGACGAGGCGATTGTAAAGAGGACAACAGTATGCGTACATCCATCTAAGTGCAGCAGTTAGACCGTGCTCCTGTCCAAGTTGTTGGTCCTGCAGTCCCTCCCTTTTAAAATGAGTGGACTACTGCACCATTCAGAGAACTAATTGGCTTGTGCCGTGCCGAATGGAGGTTCACAAAGCCGGAATTCTCTTTCCCAATAAAGGCAGTACAGCACTCATAAATATGGTAAGAACAGAAAGTGGGTCAGTCCTGAGTTATAGGTTTGTTCCAAGGTACACGGCAGCAGCGGGACGTCGGGAGCTGTAACTTCGGTCACGGGCCAGTACATGTCCTTTACGGCCACTGGTGAATGTGATTCGGCCCAGGACACCAACAACTTGGACAGGAGACGCCGACTTTTCTCCTCCACGTTGTCAACTTGACATACTCCTGCGCAATGTCCGGCCTCCTCCTCCTCCACTCAACACCACCACTCTCATCTTCCACATTACTGTCTCAGACCACATGTGTTAGGGCACAGCGGTGTCACGCGTTCTACACTAGCTTGCCTCGGCGAACGAAGTCACACAGGGGAAAGAACTTGCTCCGCGTCATGCAGCAAGAAATCGATGTGTGGCTTTTCTCGCGCCAACTGCAAATCGGAACCATGGTGACGGACAATGGGAGGAACATGGTGTCGAGCTGCACGAGGAGGGATGGTCATGCGCCCTGCATTGGCGACCGTGTTTCAATCTGGTTGTAAAAAGGTTCCTGAAGTCTTCCACCCGACTTCTGACATTCTGGAAAATGCCAGGAACTGTGCATGCAAGTTAATCCATTCGTACAAAGCCAGGTAAACCCTCCTCGAGTTGCAGGGGCAGTGCGGCCTCCCGCAACACGCTCTGATATGCGCTGTTGCCACCACGATTCTCGCTGCACATGTGGGACGACTGTATGAACAGAGAAAGGCCATTAACGATTTTTGATGATCCAGGAGACAGAAGTACTCCCCTGGTGTACACTTTTGATGGTCAGACAGTGGCAGTCATGCGTGACACCTGCCGTTTGTTAGGGAGGCCATTCGAGGAAGGCCCACGTTATTGTCAGTCGCAAGGACCTAACGGGGATGAGAATAACGTTCATTCCACTGCTTCATGTCTGGAAACAGGATGCTGAAAAAATCTGTCTGGGAGGGGATGGAGATGTGGCGAACTACATCTCGTGGCCACAAGAGTCCGGTAGGGACTGAAATGGAGGAGGAGGTGGAGACATTGGAGCAGAAGATTGTCTGGTGAAGTGAGTGGATTTTTTACCCAGGTGACTAGAGAGGAGGAGCAAGGAGCAGCTGGAGGAGGTGGATGGGATGTGGAAGACGAGGCAGATGAAAACCTTTCCCAAGCACTACGTGGCAGATATACAGTGGAATGGAGGCAGGGGCCCTCGGAGTTCACTTGTGCAGATTGTCACGCAGCATGACTATTTGCCTGGCTAGTGATGAAAGAATAGTCAGCATCGGCAGAGGATGACTTCTGGCTCTTCCACCCTATCGGGACCCTCCGCTAACGGTCCAATCATGGGAAGCCTTCTTGTCCCAGCTATTGAGAGGAAGACAAACTCAAATCTATAGGGAAATCCTCCGTAACAGTTGGCCGCGGCCTTTGTGCGGAATCGCCCCTCCTCTGACAGTGTCTGACCGGGGTGGTTCCTCAGCGCTCACGTTACTACTGCCGCGGCTGCTGGGGGAAGGTGGGGGGGTAGGAGCCGTACCAGCTCCATCGAAGTAACCTACAGTCTGGGAGGTCACTTATGTGCAGCCTTCTTTCACCCGCACCTAGTGAGGGAGGGCAGTCACAGCAGCGCAGCAGCAGGACCTGGAGCATTCCCTGAAAACCACAGGTTGTGGCCTACTTGGACAGCACTCTGCCACCCAGTTAGAAGATCCGCGGCTACTGTGGCAAGCCAAATGGAGTGTGGCCGCAACTTGCGAGTTTGCAGTGGAGAGCTGTTCATGCCAAAGCCAGTCGTGTGCATCAGAGGCGGGCTGGTGTTCCATTGCGGAGGGGGGCCATAGTTACCCCAAGGAGAACCCGCTTGTCCACGGGAAAATGATGATAGACGCTGACCTTGCAAGATGAATCAGGCGTGAGCGGCCACGGATTTCCACACACAATGCCTTACGGCGTTCAGTCTGGGTTCAAAACTACTGCCTCAGCCCACTATTCTGATGCCGCCACCGCTGCTGATGCCACACATCTGCTGATTAGTTTTCTCCATCTGCCTACAACGTCTTTACCAGGGACTGGTATTGCCACCCAACCTCAACACTTGTCATTGTGCACTCTATTGCTCATTGCTGCTGCTGCTGTTGCTGTTGCCGTGACATCCACCACGGTGTCATTGTGCCACTCTGCGGACTGGTAATGTTTTGCCACCTTCCAGAATGTCATTGTGCCACTCTCTGACTCTTGCTTGTTGCTCCTGTCATCACCTACATCTCTGTCATGGTGCCACTGCCTGACCTCATGCTGCGGGCCGCAGTGACCTCCGCTCTCAGTCATTGTGCGCTCTGTGTGCCTATATTATTTTGCCACCTGCAGACTGTAATTGTGCCACTCTCTGACTCATGCTGATGCTGTGACTCTGTCGTGCACCTCCACACTGTGTCTTTGTGACACTGTTGACCTATGCTGCTGCCCGTGGCTGCTTGCCGTGCCTCCACACTGTGCCTACTCTGTTTTTGCCACCTCCAGATATAGAATTGTCATTGTGCACTGTTGACTCCATGTGCTGCCGTGGATGACTGCCGTAGCCTCCAACACTTGTGTCATTGTGCCACTGTCTGACCTTATGCTGCTGCTGTTGCTCCTGCCCGTGCCCTTCCACACTGTGTCATTGTACACTCTTTGGCCTCTCTTTTTGGCACGCTCAGAATTTGTCATTGTGCCAACTGCCTGACCTCATACTGCTGCCGCTGCTGACTCCTCGAGTGCTTGTGCCACTCTGTTGCCCTAATACTGTTTTTCACCTCCATAATGTCATTGTGCCACTGTCTGACCTCATACTGCTTCTGCGTGACCTTCCACCCGGTATCTTTGTCCACTCTGTGGCCTAAAATGTTTTGCGCCTCCTTAATGTCATTGTGACTGCGCTGACCTCATACTGCTGCCGCTGTGACCTCCACTGTGTGATTGTGCCACTCTGTGCCCGAATACTGTTTTCCACCTCCGATAATGTCATTGTGCACTGTCTGACTCATATGCTGCCGCCGTGACCTCCCACACTGTATCATTGTGCCACTCTGTGGCCTAATACTGTTTTGCCGCCTCCATTAATGAATTGTGACACTGGCTGACCTCATACTTGCTGGCCGCCTGCGTGACCACCAACTGTGTGGATTGTGCCTCTCTGTGGCTGAATACTGTTTGCCGCTCCATTAATGCATTGTGCCACGGTCGACCTCATTATGCTGACCGCGTCGACCTCCCACTGTGTGCATTGTGCCACTCTGTGGCCTAATACTGTCTTGCCGAGCCTCCATAATGTCATGTGCCACGTCTGACCTCATACTGTGCTGCTTGACCTCAACGGTATCATTGTGCCACTCTGGGGCCTAATACTGTCTTTTTCCGCCTCCATAATGTCATTGTGGCCACTGCCTGACCTGCATACTGCTGCCGCCGTGACCTCCACCCAGTGTGATTTTGACACTCTGTGCTTAATACTGTTTTTCGACCTCCATCAATGTCCATTGTGCCACTGCCTTGACCTTCATCTGCTGCCGCCGTGACCTCCACACTGTGTGATTGTGCCACTCTGTGGCCTAATACTGTTTTGACACCTCCAGAATGCCATTGTGCCACTGTCTGACCTCATACTGCTGCCGCCGTGACCTCCACACTGTGTGATTGTGCCACTCTGTGCCCTAATCCTGTTTTTTCCGCCTCCATATTGTCATTGTGCACTTTCTGACCTCTTACTGCTGGCCGCCGTGACCTCCCCACAGTATCATTGTGCCACTCTGTGGCTAATACTGTTTTGCAGCTCAATAATGTCATTGTGCACTGCCTGACCTCATTACTGCTGGCCGCCGTGACCTCACACTGGGTGCTTGTGCCACTCTGGGGCCTAATACTGTCTTGCCACCTCCCGAATGCCATTGTTGCCACTGTACTGACCTTCATTCGGCTTGCGCCGTGACCTCCACACTGTGTGATTGCTTGCACTCTGTGGCCTAATACTGTTTTGCCGCCTCCAGAATGTCATTGTGCCCTTGCTGACCTCATGCTGCTGCTGCCGTGACCTCCACACTTGTGTGATATTGTGCCACTCTAGTGGCCTATTATGTTTTGCCGCCTCCAGAATGCATTGTGCCACTGCCTGTACGTCAAGTGCTGGTCTGCATGTCACCTCAACACTCTGTCACTAATGTTGCCACCCTGGAGCTCTCTGCTTGTTTTTTTAGCTTTCGCTAGCATGACTTTATCAGGCTACATTCCCGCTTGAGTTTTTTTGGTCAGTTTTGCCCTCTTAAGTGCCCAGGGAATTTTTTTAGTGAACGGAGGGGCCCCGGAAAGTAAAGTTGCTTGTCATACAAAAACCCCCCCAAAACCCCCCATTGTATGAAAAAAAAAAACCAAAGCCCCCCCTCTGCATTTTTAAAAAAAAAATGGCACAACGTTCTACAGCCACCCTGCACGGGTTTGGGGAAGCGGGGAAATAGCTGTTTTTTAACGTAAATTCGTGCCAAAGGGTAATTCGGCCCAAAAACGAATTTTGTGGGAAAAAATTCGGCGAAGTGTCCCGAAACCCCGTTTTTTTGAGAAATTCGGCCATCTCTATTTTTTCCCCCAAAAGTTTTTTTATGGTTTTCCCCAAAAAACCCCAGGCCCCCCTTCCCTGTTTAGGTCAAGAAGAGTGGTTTAATTACTTTGGCCAGGGACTCCAGGACAGTCATAATTTTCAGCATTGGTCATAGCTTGTAGGGTTTTTCTGTCGGGCCCTGGACCCCTTCCCCAGTATTTTTTTGGGAAAAATCCAGGCATAGCAAATTTGGAATTTGAAAAGATTAAAAATTTGGGGGGCCAATTTTTAAAACCAAAAAATTTCCCCTTTCCCCCAAAAACCCCCCCCCTTAAAATAACCCAGAAGTGTGTGGTTTTTTTTTTTTTTTTTGGCCCCTAGTCTTTTAAGTGGTTTTGGAAAAAAAAGGGGATTATGGCCAAGATTGGTTTGATGTATAATATGTTCTATTGTCCTCTTACCATGTGCTTGGCTAGCAGAGAGTCCTAGGGATGGTCTGACTGGCTTTTGTGTATTTCTCTATCACTTTTCCTAATTAACACATCCCTGCTGCTTGGCATAGCTAACAAAAGGACCCACTAGGATTGTGCATGCTAAATGCTCTTACCGAAATCAGTGCAACATTTCGATGAAAAGACATGATAAAATTATTTTAATACTGTAAAACAATATTCATTTCATTCCCTATCTTTGATAGCCATAACCTTTTTTTTATTTTTTTTTATTTTTTTTTTTTTTTTTTTTTCCATTTTTTTTTATCAAGACTGTGGAAAAGGGCATTTTTTCTGAGATGAACTGACACTTTAATTGGCATCACTTTGGTGTTTATGTGAGTTTTTGATCACTTTTTATTCCATTTTATGTACTGCGGGACACACAAAACAGCAATTCTGTGACTGATTTATTTAACACTGATCTTCATGCGGGTTAATTAACATGACAGATTTATAGGGCAGGTCATTACACAGCAGTGATACCAAATATTTGTACTTTATTTTTCATGTTTTTGGGGTGATTGGCGTTTTTGTTTTATTTCTTTTTTTTTACTTTTTTTCACTTTTCCCCATATGGGACTTGTATCCGAGATCTTCAGGTCACTGATAAAATAGAGATCAGTACATAGCAAAACTGCCATGTACTGGTCTCTATGGCAACTGTCACTCACCATGCCTGGCAATGCCCAGAAAGCATTGCGGAGCATGGTGACATCAAAGACGGCCGGGAAGTGTTTCTTACACTCCCGAGCTGTCAGGTATGCAAACAGTAGTGGCGGTTGCACCACTGCTGCAACGAGAAAAAACAGAAGGAGCTCCCTCCTTCTGTCTTACTCTTAGCTCAGGCAATCTTAATAGATTGCGGCAGCTAAGAGGTTAATCACCCACGGCCGGAGTGAACTTCGGCCATGGGTGATACAACTGTAATATACATCTGGTCCCATGTTGCGATTCTGCGGGCCCCACTTGTGGGCTCGCACATTGTCCAGGACGTACCAGACATCCATTTGAGGGACGGCACATCCTATGTTGGAAAGGAGTTAAGGTAGTCAAACCTCTCATGTATAGCAGGTGTGTGAGTTATATGCCTATTAGTATTTTGCACTTTCCCATATGGCATTGTGGCTGCTCTAACTCCTATTGGAAATTGGTTTTCGACCTGCCTGGAGATCAATAAGTAAGCCTCTATTTTTCTGTGAGTTACATACTTTTTGTCCCATTATTTACGTGATATGTTTTAAATGTTAGTGTAAAAACTTGCAAGACAACGGAGACCCTTGACATGGCTGCGAGCTTGCATATTATGGTCAAATATATGATATTCTTCCAGCATGTAGTCTGACTTTTTGTTGTTGGAGATTGTGTAATGTCAGTAACTTAATGCACTCCAGCTGATACAAGACTGGAAACCCATAGAAGCTTATTTCTGTGCAAAGTTAATGCCATACACCCTTCACTTAAGAGGGGCTGTCTTACCAGAATCTTGCAATTGTGCAAAATCCCTTTCAGTACACAGCAGGTTTTTCTATTTTCTATTGGGAACTGTCATTTAAGATTTTGTACTTGCCAATATGGGAGGTATGGGATGTCAATTTTGATATTGCACCCTTAGGATATGCAGGACAGCCCGTCTAATTGAAAAGTAGTGGCATCACCAATAGGCTGTTATGCCATCTCGGTGCAATATATGTAACTGTATGATTAACAACCTGTATAAAAAAATATTTCTTGAGGTATATA
The DNA here is from genome assembly GCA_025379985.1 of Phyllomedusa bahiana. Classification (NCBI taxonomy): domain Eukaryota; kingdom Metazoa; phylum Chordata; class Amphibia; order Anura; family Hylidae; genus Phyllomedusa; species Phyllomedusa bahiana. The sequence goes on from JAODAL010063885.1 coordinate 12,262, forward strand.
TTTGGGTGTCATAACCCAGCAAAAAAGGTTGTGGTGGTCGCCTTTTAAAAATTTTATGAACCTCCAATAGGCTTGGGCTGCTCTAAATCTATTGGGAAGGGTTGCTGTTTTCCCTGGGGTGAATATTTAACCCCCTTTTCTTCTGTGATTCATATTTAACTTTTGTCCCATTTTTTTCTACGATGTTTTGATAATAAGATAAATAATGTTTTTAGCCTTGCTTATATTGTTGATTTGTAGAAAATTGTGTTATAAGTGGAGATCCAATTTAAAACTAGCTATACTTTAACACTTTCATTGATAGCAATACCCCCAATGTTTAAGAAGTAATCTGCTTTAAACAATTTTTTCTTAAGCAATATAATTTGTATCTGCTGTATGCTCCAGCTTATTGATGAGGGTCCTAAACAGGTCATCCCCTTGATTAACTTACAAGTCCCTGATGGGTTTTTTGAAAATTGGTTTTCCCAACCAGATAACCTCTTTAAAACAATTTTAAAATTTTTAATGATTACCATCCTTTAAAAGATTTGTTCACTACTTTTTTCCCTTGGTTTTCACTTTAAATTTGGGGGGTGGTTTACGGGTTTCCCACTGGGGCCGCAAGATGCCAGGTCTGTTGCTATAGCGACCTGAGGAGCTGATGCAGCCCATACAAGAGGGGATATCTAGGAATAGGTAGGATACTGTTAATGGAAACATATTGCAAAGTGACTTGTTTTTGCAAGATCTTAAACATAAAAAGCAATCTTTTTTAGTGAGACAACCCCTTTAACCAAAGAAAAGTTGCTACTAGGTTGAGTACATTTTATTTCCTACATTCCAGAAAGTAGGTGAGATTCTCCATTGTTCTATTCATGTACACATGAGCTTTCAATATTTCTTTTACCATGATTTATCTGCAACACATATTATTGTTATGTATAAAACACCAATTATAGACCCGCAAAAACCATTGCTTGCAAAACTGTTCACTTTTATCTGCTTTAGATAAGTCCACTGTCCGAGTAACTTAGAAACATTAGAAATCTGAACCGAACAAAATATTGATATATTCTCAACCCCAAAAATAAACGGGTAAGCGAAGTGCCGTTTAAAATTTTTAGTATTTAATAGGACCCAGCTGCACTTAACTACATGTTGTCACAATGAGCTAAAATCTAAGCAGCCGCAGGATTGTGAAGCCTGCATTAGTCAGTACTTTGGGATAACTTCCTCATTGGGATGTGCCCCCCGGGGCCCCTTAATGTTCATCAACATGACTGGAATGTAGATCGGATCCTCTGAAAGACTCTCTCAGCTAAACTGAGCATTAAATGTTTATGTGTGTGATGCTGACATGTGTTTGGGGGGTGAGGGGGGGTTGGGTTGTGATTTGGGGCAATCGATGCAAAAAAGGGGCCAGGAAAATTTTTTAGTCATGAACACTTGTGCACTTTTAAAAACAATTTGGCCTGCTATGAAACTTTATGCTGGTGAAAAATTACTTACCTCTTCGGTTACGGAAACATTAGAAAGTCGATTATTACTTACGTGACCTAGGCCATAAAAAATTTAGTGAAAAAGGTTTTTTTGTGAACAGCTTCAAGAATTAGATGCAGACAAGAGATGTGAGGTTTTATAATGTCTGCAGATTAGTATTCAAAGTGTGAATAACATAGCTTGAAAGGACATCTGTTATGTTTTAGTGAAGAAAGTAAGTATATTTCAATTTAAATCATGCAAAATATGAATGGATATAAGCATCACCAGCAGTTTTACTGAACATAATCATTTAAAAAGAAAAGGTGTCAAGTAATGTTTAATATGAAGAGAATACATTTACTTTGAGAGTTTTCCAGTAATAAACTTTATTTTTATTCTTTGAATAGTGGAAAATTATGTGATCTAGAAAGGCCTAAACCGAAATCTCAAAAGGTCCGGATATTTCAGGGTACATTAACACATGGCATATTTACAAACATGTATGAATGCAGGAAGTTTTGTATCTACATTGTGCTTTAAGGCTTAAAGGGGTTGTCTCACTGCAAGGATTGCTTCTTATGTTGAAAATCTTGCAAAAACAAGTCACTTTGCAATATGTGTCCATTAACAGTGTCCTACCTATTCCTAGATATCCCCTTGTATGGGCTGCATCAGCTCCTCAGGTCACTATAGCTACATACCTGTTTGATCTCTCCTGATAGGATGCCAGTACTTGTTGCTATAGCTACAGACCTGGCTTCTACCGCAGCCTAGTAGAAGCCAGTAAACACTCCCCTGAATTCAAAGTGAGACCAAGAAAACAGGACTGAGGTAAGATGAATCAATGTAGTGAGACAACTCCTTTAAGGTCTCTTCTTAGAGAGAAATACTATAAATATCTGTGGAGACTTATAGTTCATAAATGTTCCACTGAAATTAAAATATTCAAATAAGCTCTAAGAGCGAGAGCTCGTACTCTGTTGCCTACAAAAGCCACATCCAACTAGTTAACCCCTTCATGCTGCAGCCTATTTTATTTTTTTTTCACATTCGTTTTCCCTCCCCGTATTCCCAGACCCATAACTTTTTTATTTTCCACCTACAATGACATTTGAGGGCTTTTATTTTGCAGGGCAAGATGTACTTTCTAATGGTGCCATTCATCATACCATAGAATATACTGTGAAAAAAATTTACTTGCGCCGTGTTTGTGGGTATTTTGCTTTTAGAGCGTTCAACCTTCAATTCAAATGTTATGTTATATGTAATCCACAGGTTGAAACAAATGCGGCAATACCAAACATGTAAAGTTCTTGTTATGTTTTGGTACCAAACATTTTCTATTTTTGAAATTTGCTGAAGGCGTCATTTTGTGTGACCAATAACTTTTTTCTACTAACACCTACGGATCTGAGAGGCATTTTTTGTGGACTGGTGTATAATTTTTATTGGTACCAGTCTGGAATACATTCGACTTTTTTGATCAAATTTATTCCAATTTTTATGGGACAGTTTGGATGTTTTTTCTTCTACAGTGTTAAGTGTAAAGGATAAATTATGTTATATTTTAATAGATCAGACTTTTTCAGATGCGGTGATACCAAATATGTATAACTATTTTATTATTTTATTTTTTTATTTGCAAAATGGCGGAAGGGGGGTGATTTGAACTTTTAATATTTTCTAATATTTTTAAACTTTAAAACATTTTTTTTACTTTAACTTTGAGTCCCCAAAGGCTTCCATCTGCCATGTAAAATGAGTGTGAACGCCCTATCATAGTGAGGAATGGTGCGTGGCACCTTTTTCATTGATTTAGATGCTGCGGCCATCTTTGCCACGGCGTCTAAGGGGTTAAACAGCACGGGATGGTGCCGGCCAAGTGTTAGCTGAAATTAGCAGCTAACACCATGCGGCTATGTAGCAGGATCACGTTGCGTTCTTGCTACAAAGTCCCTTACCAGCACTATGACAAACTCATACGTCATATGTTGGTAAGGGGTTAAAGAGCTTTAAAACATGACTATTTGTAGATAGAGGTTTTCTTGGTTAACCCTCACACCTCTTTAGTTACCATGAGCTTCTTTTATGTTTATATTCTTTGAATTAATAAAAAAAAATACTTTCTTAAATATTGGATGTCTAAGGGTTAACCAAGAAAACATCTATCCACATTTGGGCTGAGAGGCGTTGCGGACTCCACAACCATCATCTAGTTTAATTATGGAAGCCTTACAGAGTGTTGTGCCTTTCTTAGAAAAATAAAGGAAGGTTAGTGTATACACTTCATATGCTAAAATGGTTTTATTTAGCTCCATCTCTGTTTTCTATATCTTTTTTGCATATTAATACATGACCAGGGATTTAAAGCTAAGCCGATAACCAGAGATGGGCGAATCGATTCTAATGAAGTGGAATCCGTTTAGAATTTCAGGAAAAATTCAATTCTGCACAAAGGTGAAGTTTATGGTACTTTGCGGAAACGAATCATCTTTTTTTTAAAAATGGCCGCTAGCACATGGCGTGACATGGGCCAGAGAACTATGGGAGGAAGAAAGGAACGCCCTCAATGACATGTACAGACATGAAGCCAATCAGCAACCAGCAGACTTCTGTGACATCACAGCCCTATAAATGCAGACGCCATCTTAAATTCTCACACTTGTCACTGTTTCTCCTGTCACAGCATCTATCTGCTGCAGCACTATATAGCACTCTGTGCAAAACAAACCCATTTTTTGAGCTACTTGGGTGAAAGACCTTCACAAATGTGAGTCATATACACACCTGTTCCTGAACCAGCGATTTTTATTTTGTTTCTTTTAGTTTGTTGGGTATTCTCCCTAAAATCCAGGGTGTGTGTATTTCTGCTCCATACACGCCTAAATTCCATCTGGTTCACTCTGTAGGGAATTTTATACCCAAGAGTTAATTTATCCTCTTGTTTGTGGGAGAATTAGGAGTCGAATACAGGGTGTGTGTATTTCTGCCCCATATATGCCTGAATTCCATCTGGTTCACTGTGTAGGGTATTTTATACCCAAGGGTTAATTTAGCCTTTTGTTTGTGGTATAATTAGGAGTAAAATACAAGGTGTGTGTATTTCTGCCAGATATACGCCTGAATTCCATCAACATCAGCCTGTTGGGGTATTTTAATCTGTGGCCGAGAGTTAATTTATCCACTTTTTGTTTAGAATTCTGTGTCAAATACAGTGTTTGTGTATTTCAGCCCTACATACATTCCAAATCGAGCCAGTTCAGTCTCTTGGGATATTGCTATCTGATGCAAACAGTAAATTTTTTCACTTACTGTAGTGTTTCTGTTAAACGCTGATACATGTAGAGCCCCCCAAAAAGAGTAGAGAGGGTGTCATCAGTAATTTTGCATTGTTGTCACTAATCATTTTGCCCTTCCTTTGATCCTTTAGTGTCCTCTTTCAATTGGTCATTAATCCATCATTGCTAAAGCCAAATAGAAAAGGAGTTGTTCCCAAAAATAATAAGTAAATGGAATATTTGCACATCTTTAGTTTTTTTATATCCATTCCTGCTTTTGGCTACCTTATCATCAGACAATCCTGATGCAAAAAAAGGATGTCATACTAGCCTTACGGCTTCTCCGAAGACACAATCGATTGTGTTTGTCCTTTTCATTTCTTCTGACAGATTAAAAGAAGGGGAAAACCAAACACAGTGGCAACGTCATAGAGTGGTGGAGGGTGGAAACAGCATAAGGAAACCACGGGGTGGTCGACTGAGAGAGTGGTCAGTTGGCAGCAGCATGAGTAGGCCGCAGAGTGGCAAATGACAGATTGTGGAGGTGGCAGCAGCATGATTAGGCTACAGATTGGCACAATTACACAGTGTGGAGGTGGCAGCAGCAACAGCAGCAACATTAGGCCAGAGAGTGACATGGTGACATAGCGTGGAGGTGACAGAAGCAGCAGCATGAGGAGACCTGAGTGGTTAGGTGGCGGGCACATAAGCTACATAATGGCCCAGTGAAGAGTGGGGAGGTGAGTGGCAATACCAGTCCCTGGTTAAGATGGTGGGTGGTAGAAAGAGCAGCTGGCTGCAGATGTGTGGCCTCAGGCGGGTGGCAGCATCAGAATAGTAGCTGAGGCAGGTAGCTAGAAGAATCCAAGGTTCGAGATCTGCTGCAGGTGCTGCTGCTGGTGGGTACCTAAATCACTAGGTGGTGTGAAGAAAGCTGCTCATCAACAACTCCAGACTCAGGTTGCTTTAGATGGAGCTGGTACTGCTCTTACATAGTTGTTTTGCTCTGTTCAAAGATTTCTCTCTGTTTTTCTCTGTTCATAGTTTATCTGTTCTGTTCAGCTCAAGGAGGGTGTGCTTGGTGGTGTCGGAATGTCTAAAGTGCTTGCAAAGTTTCCTGGCCAGTTCTCTGAATGGTGCAGAGTCCAGCACTTGAAAAGGGAGGGATTGCAGTACAGCCAAGTTGGACAGGAGCACGGTCAGCTTCTGCACCTTGGGATGGCTAGACGCATACTGCTGTCTCTTGGCAATCATCTCAGTGAATGACTGCTGGCACCATGAGTGGCGAGGAGCAGGAGCATCTGGACCAGTAGGTAATGTGAAAGACAGACAACTTCCTTCGGCAAGTGGTGGAGGGCCCTTGGACTGCCTGAAAGGGGAGGCGTGCCACTGGGTGCTACTGCTGCGGCAGGATGGACCACCACATCTGAGATACATTTCTCCCAGGCCAATGTAAGGTGACGCTGCATATTTTGATGCAGGGCTGTGGTGCCAACGTTATGTCCCTGGCCACGCTTTGATTTCTGCCCACAGATTCTACATATAGCCATGTTCGCCTCCTCTGGTGTCTTGGCAGAAAACTGGCACACCGCCGAGTAGATGATTTCACCACCAATGCTCCATACTGACTGACTGTTACTGCCGCTGCCTCGGTGAATCCCTGCGCTGCTACTTTCTGTGACCTGCAAAGTGGGTGGTCTAAATTGTGGCTGTTTGGCTCCTGACCTTGCACTGCTGCCACCCTGCTGACTCTCGGCCACACTGCCGACTTTCCGGCTGCACCATTGCCTGACGTGCAAGCTGCCACTCTCTTCTCCCGATGATGATGATGATGATTAGAGATGGACGAATTGATTCTAATGAAGTGGAATTCGTTTAGAATTTCAGGAAAACTTCGGTTCGGGACAAGTCGAACTTTGGGTACTTTCGGGTGAACGAAGGGGTGCTTTTTATTGATAAAATGGCTGCGAGCACATGGCGCTACATGGGCAAAGCACTCTGGGGGAAGA
>JAODAL010063886.1:0-19012 GCA_025379985.1 Phyllomedusa bahiana
TAAAAGGATCAACGGGGTGGTACATGAGATTGAGAAGCTGATGTAGTAATACAAACGGGCTAGTAAAAATCAGTAGGAATTTGTAATGAACAAAATTTTTTCAAAGTGCTTTTTTTTTAAAGTCAAAAATTTTAAAAAACCCCAATATTGTAGGGGAGAACCCCTTTAAGAGCAAAAACATTGCCCGCAGCAAAAAGGAAGATGGTGGGGAGGGAGATAAGGATTGGGGTTAAGGAAGTCATATTCTCAAAATAGGTAGGAGTCACAACTATCCTGTGGATATACCAGTAATGTACAAAATACCATTTTAATGCTACATTTATCGATTAACTCCTTACCGCCGGAGCCTTTTTGGGCCCTCTCGGGGACGACCCCATTTTTTAAATTGTATGTGTCATTTATGGGGAAAAATAAGTTTTTGACACTTTAGCATCCAGTGTTTAGAGATTGTTTTCTCGTGGAACATGTGCTTTAAGATAGAAAAGAAATTTTGGCCCAAAAAAATTGCTTTTTTTATTAGTGAAAAATAAAAAATTTATCTGAAAAATTTGAAAAAAGTCCCAATTAAAATTCAAAATTTCTGCATGTAAGACAATAGTTATTAACTAAAAATGTTTAAAATAGCTCTACCTATGTTGCTATAGTTTGGCATCATTTTTTTAAATGTCTTTTTTTTTTTTTTTTTAAAAAATTAGGGGACTTAGAAATTTAGTATTAATTTTAAAATTTCAAAAAAATTTGCAATATCATTTTTTAGGGCCCAGTCCATTTCTAACGTGATTTGATTGGCCGTTGTTAGATCCCCCATAAATGCCTCATCTAAGAAACTGCCCCCCTTAAAGTATTCAAATGCATTTGGAAGTTTAAAACCCCATTAGGTGTTTCACGGAATTAAAGCAAAGGGGAAGTGAAATTTCAAATTTCATTTTTTTTGCAGTTTTTAAATTTTTATACATTATGACAAGATCGGTAAATGTGATGGGGAATGAAAATTAATATTGTTCCCGATTTGCCTTTTTTCGAGATACCCCTATGTGGCCCTAGTGCATTTTTTGGTAAACCACAAGCCCTAGATAGGAGGGCCCTACTGGACTCTGGGGCCTCTTTTTTCATTACGATTTTATTTGGGGGCCTTTTTCAGGTTTGCGGACCCCCAAAGGTGCTAAAACTTAATAAATACCCCAAAAGAAGACCGCATTTTGGGAAACTACACCCTTACAAAAATATATCCGGGTGTGAAAGTATATGACCCCACAGGGTTTACAAATTTTTTTACTTGGGCTCTGAAATAAAAAAAAAATATTTTTTCCAATAATCTGCAATTTTAGCTGAAAATTTTACATTTTTACAAGGAATTTGGAAAAAAAGCCCCAAAATTGTGTTAGCAATTTTTTTCCCAAGTTCGGCAATCCCCCTACATGTGGGAGTAAGCTGCTTGGGCGGGGCCCGGGGGTAAAGGGAGGGACGTATTTGGGCTTTTGGCGCACAGATATTGGTGGGGATGTGATTGAAAAAGCCCCCAAAGTACTAGAACAGGTGAAACTTCCAAAAGTTTCCCCATTTTGGATTCAAAACCCCTCGGGATCTCATTAAGGGTGTATTTGCATTTTGGGCGCACAGGTGCCCCGTGTTTTTTTAATTTGGGGCCAGGGAAAATGGAGGGGGAAAGCGTTCCTTTTTTTTTGGGCTTTTTTTTTACAGTATCGCCTGGGAAAAAGACAGGATAAATTTTACTATGGGGGTCGGACAATTAAATGATATAAATTTTATATGTTTTTTTATGTTTTTTTATTTTCACAATAGAGCGATTTTTTATAAAAAAGTTGCGTTTTTTGTTGTCCTATTTGCAGCTTTGGCTTTTTTTAATTTTTTGCTATGGAGCTGCTTGGGGGCTTGTTTTTAGAGATGAGGTGTTTTTTTTTTGGTTTCATTTGGGGGGCATGTGTGTTTTTGATCACTTTTTATTAAGGGTTTTTGTGAGGCATTTTTTCCAAAATACAGTAATCCTGGTAGTGTTTTTTATTTTTTTTTTTTAAGCGGTCATGTGCGGGATAAATGACATGCTAAAAAATTTTACTCGCGGTTATCAATTACAGCTACACATTTGTATTTTTTTAATGTTTTACTGTTTTACAAATAAAAACACTTTTATTTGAAAGGAAAACACTTTTTTTCATCGCCCCAGTTGAGAGCCCTAATTTTTTTATTTTTCTGTTTTTGGAGCTTATAGGACTTTTTTTTTGCGGATGGTTGGTTTTTATTGTAACATTTTGGGGGGGGACAAGGGCTTTATGATCGCTTTTAAAAACCGTTTTTTGGAAGGCAGGGTGAAGAAAAAACTGTAATCCTGCGTGTTTTTTATTTTTATTTTTAATAGCGTTACCCCGTTCCGTGACAAGTTAGGGTTTTTCTCTGTGGGTTGAGCGATTTGGTGTCCCAATTTTTGAGCTTTTTATTTGAAAGCACAATTTTTTTGAAAAAAAGTGTTTTTATTGTGTAAAACAAATATTTATGCTCGGATCTTTAATAGCCGAACTTTTTAATTTTTCCGTATACAGAGGGGGTGTAAGGACTTTTTTTTTTTCGGGATGAACTGATGTTTTAATTGGCATCCTTTTTTTGGGTTTTATGAGTTTTGTGACTTTTTACTCCCTTTATGTGCTGCGGGGGGAAAAAAAAAAGGCAATTCTGTGACTGTTTTTTTTTTTTTTTTAGGCGTTCACCTACGGGTTAAAATAAAATTATAAATTTTGGGGGGGGCGCTAGACGCGGTGATACCAAAAATGGGTATTTATTTTTTTTTACGATTGTTTATGCAATAGGAGATCGACACAGCTTATGCTGTACGGGGGTTTGGTTCCATGGGGAACTGTCAGTCATGCTGCCCCCAATGCATTGTGGGATGTGGTAAATGCGCCGTTACGCGTGGGATCGCGTGCAGCAGGAGCTCACTTGCTGCCCCCAGTGCGATGTCGCGTCCCCGATGTCAAAAAATTTTGGGGGATTAATCCCCCGCGGCCCGGCTCATCCGGCCCCTGGGGGGGTGCGGTTTAGGCCCCTGGTAAATACCCCTGGTTCATGCCGCGATCATGGCGTCCCCTAGTGGCTCGCAAGATGCATTGACATACTCATACATCAAATTTTCGGAAACCCCCACCCGACATTGCCCCTTGGACGGCAAAAAATTTGTAAGGGGTTAATGCCCAAGGTTTTTTGGTTTTATGTATAGGTATAAGGATATGGAATATGAATAATAATATGTAATATTTAGTTCTGACTCTACTTTTAGTTTCCTCTTGAAAAATTTATAATTCTTTATAGTAAATATGTAAATCACAACACAATATAAAATAAGTACTGTAATGGTAATAAAAATGGATGATGATTAGAGATGGGCGAATTTCCCGAAATTCGTTTTTGTTCACTTCGCCGAATTTCTCGGCAAAAAATCAACTTCGTTCCGAATGACTTCTGCAGAATCACGTTAAAAAACAGCTATTTCAGGTGCTCAGAGCCTGCAGGGGGCTGTAGAACGTTGTGCCATGCTTAATATGCAGAGGGAGCTTGGTTTGGTTTTTCATACAATGTTGTGTTTTAGTATGAACGCAGATTGACTGCCGCCGCTCTTAGAATCGCTTCACTATAAAATTCCCTGGGCACTTAAGAGGCAAAACTGACCAAAAACTGAAGCGTGAATGTTGCCTGATTAAAGTCATGCCAGCGAAAGCTGGAAAAAAGCAAGCTGAGGGGCTCAGGTGGCAACATTAGTGAACAGAGTGTGGAGGTGACGGCGCTAGCCACAGCAGCATGAGGTCAGAGGTGGAACAATGACATTCTGGAGGTGGCAAAAAAACAGGAATAGGTCACAGAGTGGCAAAAATGACACAATGTGGAGGTCACGGCAGCAGCAGCATGAGTTCAGACTGTGTCACAATGACAGAGTGTGTAGGTCATGGCAGCAGCCACAGCAGCAGCATGAGGCCAGACAGTGGCACAATGACACAGTGTGTAGGTCACAGCAGCAGCACCATGAGGTCAGACAGTGGCACAATGACACGGTGTGTAGGTCATGGCAGCAGCCACAGCAGCAGCATGGAGGTCAGACAGTGGCACAATGACACAGTGTGTAGGTCACGGCAGCAGCAGCATGAGGTCAGGCAGTGGCACAATGAAATTCGGGAGGTGGCAAAAACAGGAGTAGGCCAAAGGTGGCACAATGACACAGAGTTGAGTTGACGGCATCAAAAAGCAGCAGCATGAGGGTCAGACAGTGGCCCCAATGACAGAGTGTGTAGGTCACGGCATCATCCACAGCAGCTGCATGAGGTAAGACAGTGGCACATTGTCAAAGTGTTTAGGTCACGGCAGCAGCAGCATGAGGTCAGGCAGTGGCACAATGACATTCTGGAGGTGGCAAAAACAGGAGTAGGCCAAGAGTGGCACAATGACAAAGTTTAGAGATGACGGCATCAACAGCAGCAGCAGCATGAGGTCAGACAGTGGCCCCAATGACAGAGTGTGTAGGTCACGGCATCAGCCACAGCAGCCCGCATGAGGTCAGACAGTGGCACAATGACATAGTGTGTAGGTCACTGCAGCATGAGGTCAGGCTGTGGCACAATGACATTCTGGAGGTGGCAAAAACAGGAGTAGGCCAAAGAGTGGCACAATGACAGTGTTGAGTTGACAGCATCAACAGCAGCAGCAGCATGAGGTCAGACAGTGGCACAATGACAGAGTGTGTAGGTCACGGCATCAGCCACAGAAGCGCATGAGGTCAGACAGTGGCACAATGACACAGTGTGTAGGTCACAGCAGCAGCCACCGCAGCAGCATGAGTTCTGACAGTGGCCCAATGACACAGTGTGTAGGTCACGGCAGCAGCCACAGCAGCGCATGAGGTCAAGGCAGGGGCACAATGTATTTGGAGGTGGCAAAAAAGGAGTAGGCCACAGAGTGGGACAATGACACAGTGTTGAGGTCCGGCAGCAGCCACAGCAGCAGCATGAGGTCAGACAGTGGCACAATGACAGAGTGTTGAGGTGGGTGGCAATACCAGTCCTGGTAAAGGATGTTGGTGGCAGATGGAGAAACTGTCAGCAGATGTGTGGCAGCAGGCGGCTGGGGGCATCAGAATAGTGGCTGGGGCAGGTAGGTTGAGCCCAGACTCATTTCTCACAGTTTGGGTGAGGCGTCAATGGCTGATGTAGTCTGACGCCCAAGGCATTGGTGTGTGGAAATCCCGGCCGATCCACGCCTGATTTCATCTTGCAAAAAGGGCAGTCGTTCCACATTTCCCGTGGACAGGGGTTCTCCTTGGGGTAACGATGGCCCCGCCGCACTGAACACCGCTCTGATGCCACACCCACGGGGCCGGGCAGGACAGCTTCTCCACTGCAAAAATCGGCAAAGTTGAGGCCCCACATCCAGCTTGGCTGCCAAGCAGTCCAGCGGATCTTCTAACTGTGGTGGAAGAGTGCTGTACAAGTAGGCCACCACCTGTTGCTTCAGGGACTGCTCCAGGTCATGCTGCTGCTGCTGCTGGCGACTACCTCCTCACTAGGCGGGTGAAGGAAGCTGCTCATCAGTGACTCCAGACTTAGGTTATACTGATGGGGCTGGTAATGCTCCTACCCCCCCACCTTCCCACAGCAGCCATGGCAGTGTAATGAACGCTGAGGAACCCCCCGGTCAGACCTGTCAGAGGAGGGACGATGCCGCACCATAGGCAGCGGGCCAATTGATTACGGAGGATTTCCCTATTAGTATTTGAGTTTTTCCCTCCCTCTCAATAGCTGGGAAAAAGGCTCCCATTTTGGCCCGGTAGCGAGGGTCCAATAGGGTGGAGAGCCAGAATTCATCCCTCTGCCGGATGCTGACTATTCGGCTGTCACTAGCCAGGCAAATAAGCATGCTGGGGCCATCTGCACAAGTGACCCCAAAGGGGCTCCCTGCCTCCATTTCCACTGTATACTGCCACGGTGCTTGGGGGTCTTCTGCCCGTCTTCCTCATCTCCATCCACCTCTCCAGTGCTCCTGCTCCTCCTCTCTTGTCACCTGGGTAGAAAATCCACTCATTTACCAGACAAAGCTTCTGCTCAAAGTTTTCCTCCTCCACACTCCTCCTTTCAGTCCACCAGACTCATGTGGCCACGAGATGTAGTGCCACGTCTCAGTCCCTGCCCAGACAGATTTTTCAGCATCTGTTCCAGGACATGAAGCAGTGGAATGATGTTATTCATCCCGTAGTCCTGGCGATGACAAATAACGTGGCCTCCTCAATGGCCTCAACAAAAGGCGGTGTCACGCATTTAGCTTCCCCTGGCTGACATCAAAGTTACAAGGGGGGTACTTCTGCTGCTGGATCATCAAAAAATCGTTAATGGCCTTTCTCTGTTCATACAGTAGGTCCAAAACATGTGCAGGTGGAATTCCAAAATGGGTGGAAACATCGCATATCTGAGTGTGTTGGGGGAGGCCGTTCTGCCACTGCAATCTGGGGGTGTTCCTGGCTTTGTACGAATGGAAAAAAGTGCATGCACAGTTTCCTGGCCAATTCCAGCATGTTCTGAAGATTGGTGGAAGACTTCAGGAACCTTTTCACAACCAGATTGAACCGTGCGCCATGCAAGGGCGCATGACCATCCCTCCTCGGTGCAGCCGCGGACACCATGTTCCTCCTTTTGTCCTACCAGGGTTTCCCGATTTTGCTAGTTGGCGGGAGAAAGCCACACATCGATTTCTTGCTGCATGACGCGGAGCATTCCTCCCTATGTGACTTCGTTCGCCGAGGAAGCCAGGTGTAGAACTGCGTGAACCGTGTGCCTACACATGTGGTTTGATGGAGCAGTACTTGTGGGGGGCCTGAGATGGTGGTGGAGGAGGAGGAGGCGGACATGGGCGCAGGAGCAGCCGTTTGACAACGTGGAGGAGAAAGCGGCGTTCCTTGTCCAAGTTGTTGGTGTGCCTGGGCCGGAAGCACATTCACCCAGTGGGCCGTAAAGAACATGTACTGGCCCTGACCGTTAGTTACAGCTCCCGACGTCCGCGCTGCCGTGCACCTTGGAACAAATTTGATAAGCTCAAGGACTGGCCCACCTTCTGTTTACATATTTATGAAGTTCTGGTATGCCTTTTTGGAAAAGAAATTACGGCTTGGAACTCTCCATCTCGGCTCGCACAAGCCATTAGTTCTCTGAATGGTGCAGGAGTCCACCATTTGGAAAGGGAGGGACTTTCAGTACCAACAACTTGGGCAGGGGGCCCCGGTCAGCTGCTGCACCCTTTAAAATGGTTGGACGCATACTGTTGTCTCTTTGCAATCGCCTCGCTGAAGACTGATGGCGCCATGAGTAGCGAGGAGCAAAGGGGCATCTTTGGGCCAGGGGATGATATCAAAGAAAAACAGCTTTCCCCTTTTGCAGAGGTGGTGGAGCTTTTACTGGCTGCAATGGCAATTCGTGCCACTGGGCGTGCTGCTGCTGCTGTTGCTGCGGCGGCAGGATGGACCACCACATCTGAGCCAGGTTTTTCCCAGGCCACCGGATGGTGACGCTGATGTGTTGACGCAGGGCCGTGGTTTCCCAAAAGTTTGCTCCCTGGCCATTGCTTCACTTTCTGCTTCAGATTCTTCATATACCCCTATTCGGCCCTCCCGGTGTCTTAGGAAAATAACTGCCACACGCCGAGTACTGGATTTTACCGCCAACGCTCCGCACTGAGTGACTACTGCCCCCGCTGCCTCGCTGAGCCACTGTGCCCCTACTTTGTTGGACCTGCGAAGCGGGTTTTTACCCGTGGCCGCTTGGCTCCCGACCTCACACTGCTGCTATCCTGCTGACTCACGGCCACACGACCACTTGCTGGCTGCGCCGCTGCCTGACGCGCAAGCTGACGCCCTCTTCTCCTGACGATGATGAAGCCCTTGCCTCACCCGGCTCCCAAGTGCGGTCGGCTACATCATCATCTATTTCTGTTTCATCGTCACTGCTGTCCTCATCACCGGTCTTGGTATGTAGAGGCTGACCCCTCACAACATGACCTCCCATGCCACTCTCAACATCTATACTTTGCGCCTACTGCAAGAAGCAGGGGATATTGGCCCCATTTCTTCGCTGCCAAGTAGCTGCTGACTGCCCTCCTCAAATTGTTCATCCTCGCTATATAGTGGCGCTGAGCCCAGACCACATAGTAGATCTCTGGCTGAGGGAACCGGATGGGACAGAGGCGGGTTGAGGAGCAGGTGAGGGCCCTGACCCGCTCCGGGCCATGCCAACTAAGGGTTGTGTCTGACGTTCCCACCGACTCTTGGCTGGGGTTGTCAGATGTCATCTGGGAGGAAGTGGATGACTAGTCAACCAATCAGAACCATTGGGTTGCTGATAACAACCACGGCCGCTAGATGACAGCGGCAGTTGTGGCCTCACCGAGTGACCTGCTGCGACGTCCTCTTGCTGTGCTGCGACCTGCTCCAGGAATGTTTGTGCTCTGCCATCGCAGGTGAAGAGCCTGCCACCTCTCTGTCTGACATACTGTTTGTTCTAAATTGTATAGACACTGTTTGATGAAGATATCTGTATATGATAAATACACACCCTGTATTTGACTCCAAATGAACCCACTAAGAAGCTTGGGTAACCCTTGGATATAAATTGCGTTCCACAAATGGGCAGGAGAAATTGACTTGTATGTGCCGTTCAAAAACTCTGTGTATTTTACTGAATATAAAAGCACAAACAGGCTTAATTAACCTTCGGATATGAATTATGCTACAGAATTTCTTTTGTGGCGGTGAAAAACAAAGTTTCTTTTACTGAGTACAACTGCAGAACAACGCTTAATTAACCCCTGGATGTAAATTGCGCAAAAGAATTGAGCAACCAGAAACTACTAGCTTTGTAGTGTGTTACAATTGCGTGTTTTCTACGCTACACAACAAGAGAAAAAATTGTAATTAACCTTTGCTTGTGAATTATGGTACAGGAAAATTGTAATTTTTGGCGGTGAAAAAGACGGTTTATTTTTGTCACCACAGCAGAAAAACAACGCTTAATTAACCCCTGGATGTAAATTGCGCAAAAGAATTGAGCAACCAGAAACTACTAGCTTTGTAGCAAGTTACAATTGCGTGTTTTCTACGCTACACAACAAGAGAAAAAATTGTAATTAACCTTTAATAATAATAATAATAATCTTTATTTATATAGCGCCAACATATTCCGCAGCACTTTACAATTTGGAGGGTAAACGTACAGACATTACACATTAAAAGTACTTACAGATGAGACACAAGGTGTGAGGGCCCTGCTCGCAAGAGCTTACAATCTATTAGGGTGTATGGGAGAGACGAAGGGTAAGAAGTGCTTGATTTACAATGGTCCAGCCATGTGACATAAATATGGGGTTGTTTTACATAGAATCGGATGAACCTGCCACCCTCTAAATACATCTATATACAGTTAAGTGCCGAAAATGAGATGAGTGCGCTAGGGAGTGTGGGGGGAGGGGAGGTGTTAGCATTAGGGATTCTGGTAGGCCAGAGTGAGAAGATGTATTCTCAGGGCCCTTTTAAAGCTATGAGAGTTCTGAGTGTGCCTTATCGCCCGCGGTAGCATGTTCCAGAGAACTGGTGCCGCACGTGTGAAGTCTTGGAGACGGGCATGGGAGGTTCGGATGATTGATGAGTGTAACCTGATATCATCAGCAGAGCGGAGAGAGCGGGGTAGGGTGGTAGACAGAGATAAGAGAGGAGATGTAGGGAGGAGCAGCGTTGTGGAGAGCTTTATGAGTGAGAGTGATGAGTTTATGTTGTATCCTGTACTGGATAGGCAACCAGTGCAGTGACTGACACGGGTAGAGGCATCAGTATAGCGGCTGGAAAGAAAGACAAGCCTGGCTGCTGCATTCGTTCAGACTGGAGAGGGGGAGAGTTGAAAAGAGGGGGGCCAAAAAAGCAAGGAGTTACAGTAGTCGAGCGAGAAAAGGGAAAAAGAACAAATGAAAGTTTGAGTTGTTTTTAACAGTGAGAAAAAAGGGCGGATTTGGAGATGTTCTTGAGGTGAGGTTACAGGAGCGGGCAAGGGGTTTTGGGTATAGGGGATGAAAAAATTGTAATTAACCTTTGCTTTGTGAATTTTTGGGAAAGGAAAATTGTAATTTTTGGCGGTGAAAAATACGGTTTATTTTTTTCACCCCCAGCCCGAAAAAAAAAGCTTAATTAAACCCCCGGGTGTAAAAATTTCGCAAAAGAAATTTAGCAAACCAGGGAAAATACTAGCTTTGTAGGGTGTTACAATTGGTGTTGTCTACGGGACACAAAAAGGGGGGGGGAAAAAAAATTTTAATTAACCTTTTTCTTGTGAATTTTGGTTCAGGAAAAAATTTTTAAATTTTTTGGGGGTGAAAAGGACGGTCACCACAGCCCGAAAAAACAAACCCCTTTAAATTAAAACCCCCGGATGTGAAATTGGCAATAAAAATTGAGCAACCAGAAACTACTAGCTTTGTAAAGGGGTTACAATTGCGTGTTTTTTTTACGTACACAACAAGGGAAAAAAAATTGTTTAATTTTTTCCCTTTGGGTTGTAAATTATGGTAAGGAAAATTGTTTTTTTTTGGCGGTGGGAAAAAGGGCGGTTTATTTTTTTTCACCCAGCAGAAAAAACAAAGTTAAATTTAAAACCCCGGATTTTAAATTTTCGCAAAAGGAAAATTTTGGGAACCAGAAAAACTCTAGCTTTTGTAGGTGTTTCAATTGCGTGTTTTTACCTTTCAAAAAAAGAGAAAAAATTGTTTTTTAACCTTTTCTTGTGAATTATTTGGTACATGAAAAAATTTTATTTTTTGGGGGTGAAAAAGACGGGTTTTTTTTTGGGCACCCCAGGGGAAAAAAAAAAACGCTTAAAATTTAAATCCTGGATGTAAATTTCGCAAAAGAATTGAGCAACCCGAAAAATATTAGCTTTGTAGGTGTTTTTTCAATTGCGTGTTTTCCCCACGCTACACAAAAAAGAGAAAAAATTGTAATTAACTTTGCTTTGGAATTTTTTGTATAGGGAAAAAATTTTAATTTTTGGCCCGGGGAAAAAAACCCGGGTTTTTTTTTTTGGGCCCACAGCAGAAAAAAAACATTAATTTTAAACCCCTGGATGAAAAATTGCGCAAAGGAAATTTAACAGCCTAGCTTCTGCTTTTTAGCGGTTTCAATTGGTGTTTTTTTAGCTACCCCAAACCCAAAAGAAAAAATTTTAATTTTAAACCCTTGCTTGTGGGAAATTTTGGTACAGGGAAAAAAATTTTAATTTTTGGCCCGGTTTAAAAAGGGCGGTTTCCCTTGGAGTCACCACCAAACCCGCAGAAAAAACGCTTTAATTAAACCCTTGGGGTATAAATTGCGAAAAAAGAATTGGCAGCCAAAAAAATTTAAGTGGTTTTTGTATTATAAAAAAGCTGTTTTTTTAAATGGAAAAACCAAAAGGAAAATGGCTTGATCTCCCCTTTGGGTTTTCAATGTGCTGTGAGGGAGATTTGCAAATTTTAAAAGGGATTTTGCAGCCCGCAGTGGGAAAAAACCCTTTGGGCTTCAGGGTCCCCAATTTCACCCCAAAAAAATCAGAAATAGAACATTAAGAAAGCAATTTCTGAGGGCAAGCTGAGAAACCCCCAAAAAAGGCTGTATAAAAAAGTTTTTTCCCCGTAACAAAACCAGCCGCCGGGAAACACCTTTCCCCGAAAGAGTACCCGTGAGGCGGTATGAGTTTCCCCGCGTCGCGCCCCGGAAAAATTTATAGTTTTGGTGGTCACCCGAATCCCCCCCGGTCTCTGATTTTGGCTTCATCTCTGCACCCGTCATGCCAAAACTATGCCCCTTCCCTTTTTCCCCGAGTGCTTTGCCCCCGTAAAGCCCTGTGCTCGCAGCCCTTTTTTCAATCAAAAGCACACTTCATTTTACCCGAAGTACCCCCCAAAATTGACTTCCGTTCAGAAAACCCAAGCTTTTTCCCGAAAAATTTTAAACGAATTCCCCTTGTTAGAATCAATTCGCCCCAAATTTTAATGATTTATGGTACAAATGGGGTGCTTCTTTCTCCCATTGCTTAAGAAAAGTGTTCAAAATTTAAAAGGGAACAACCCCCCTAAAAATCTTTTTGGGCATGGAGGTACCAAAGTGCACAACTTTGGGGGAAATCAGAGAGTGGAGGGTTTTTTCTCTAGCCCTAAGCCTATGTCTTTCACTGCCCGTGGACAAAAAAATGACCTGAAAACGGAATTTTTTCTAAAAAAAGGTTTAAAAAATTTAGGGTTTTTTGTCCCCTACCTTCCCCAAAGCATTGGGAAAAAAAAGTCAATTTTATGGGGTTTTTGTTTTTATTTAAGCGTTTTTTGTAAGCGTTTTTTGAAGCGGGCTTTTCTCTTTCTTTTTAATTTTAGGGGCAAATTTAAACCATTGGATGTTTAAAAATGCACCCTACGGTGGAAATTTACATGTTTAAAAAAAGTACTTCCTTTTGATACTGTAGCCCTTTTTGCGCCCCATTGTCCTTTTTTGTGCTGCTTCTTTTATTTTTTAAAATTTTACCCGATTTTTTGGGAAACCCAAAAACCACAAAAAAAAACCCCATTAAATTTTTTCAATTAAAAAGCACAGATTAAACTGTTTTTAGCATCAAAATCTGCAAGGAAAAAGGATTTTTTGCGCCAAAATCCCCAAAAAAAATCCCTTTTGCGCCAAATTTTTAGTTAAAAAAAAATATTTTTAGTGGGCAGAACGGACATCAAATTTATTAGCCCCAAAAACTGTAAAAAAAAATTTAAATTTTTGTGCCAAAAAACATAAAACCGGATTATTGGGGGGGGTTAAAAAATCCGTTAAAAAAAAAATGTTTTTTTTTGGCCCTTTAGAGGCGGAAACCGTTTTTTAGCCCGAAAAATCTTAATTAAAAAAAAAAAAAAAAAATTTTAAGTGCCCGAAAAAAGAAAAAAAAGGATTTTTTGCCCCAAAATCCGTAAAAAAACCCTATTTTTTGGGGGTCAGCCCGGGAGATAACGATATTAGCGGCAAAAATTCTTTAAAAAAATTTTTTTTGGGGCCAAAAAAAACCCTTTTAAAAAGGGGGTTTTTTTGCGGCAAAAATCCGTAAAAAAAATAATTTTTGGCCCTCAGAGGGGGAGATAATGTTTTTTAGCGGGAAAAAAACTATAATAAAAAAATTTTAGTGCCAAAAAACGTAAAAAAAAAAGGATTCTTGCGCCAAATCCAAAAAAAAAAACGAATTTTTCCCCTTTAGAAAGGCCCAGATAACGTTTTTTGGCGCCCAAAAATCTGTAAAAAAAAAAAATTTTTAGTGCCCCAAAAAAAAATTTAAGATAAAAGGATTTTGCGCCCCCAAAATCCGTAAAAAAATGTATTTTTTCCTAAAAAGCGGGATAAACTTATTAACGGCAAACTCTGTTAAAAAAAATTTTTTTAGTGCAAAAACGTTTTAAAAAAACGGGTTCTTCCCGCCTCCCCAAAATCCCCTAAAAAAAACGTATTTTTGCCGTTTTTAAAAGGGCGAGAAAGGGTTTTCTTAAGCGGAAAAAATTGTAAAAAAAACCCATTTTAGTGGCCCCCAAAAACCCGGGAAAAAACGGATTTCTTGCGCCTTAAAAAAACCGTAAAAAAAAGTTTTTTTTGCGTCAGAGGGGGAGGGTTAAAAGTTTTCCCCCCCCCCCCCCCCCCCCCCCGTTTCCTCACCCCCCCCCCCCCCCAAAATAATCTCCTGAAAAAAAGAATAAAAAAATTTTTTTTGTGCCAAAAAAAAGTAAAAAAACGGATTCTCTTTTTTAAAAAAAACCGTAATAAAAAAAAACGGGAATTCTGCCGTCAAAAAGCGAATTAAATTTTATTAGCGCCAAAATTTGTTTAAAAAGAAAAGGATTTTTAACACCCAAAAAACCGTAGAAAAAGGATTTGGCGCCCAAATCGTAAAAAAAATTTTTTTAGTGCCTAAAAAAAATGTAAAGAAAGGTTTTTTTTGCGCCAACTTCCCTTTAAAAAAATGTTTTTTTTGGGCCCTCGAAAAGGGGATAACAAATTTTTAGCCGGGCAAACTCTTTAAAAAAAATAAATTTTTTTTTTCCAAAAACTTTTTAAAAAAAGGATTCTTGGCCAAAAAACCGTTTAAATTTTATTTTTTGGGCCCTTTGAGGCCCAGATTTAACCCTTAATTTGGCCCAAAATCTGTAAAAAAAATTTTTTTAAATGGCAAAAACCGTAAAAAAGGATTCCCTTTCGCTAAAATCCGTTAAAAAAAAATTAATTTTTTGCCCCTCAAAAGGCGAAAATAACGTTTTTAGCGCCAAAATCTGTAAAAAAAATTATTTTAGTGCCAAAAAAAAATAAAAAACGGATTCTTGGGGCCAAAATCCGTAAAAAAAGTATTTCCTGCCGTCAGAAACGAGGATTTTAAATTTTTTTAGCGCCAAAAATTTGTTAAAAAAAAGGATTTTTAAACACCAAAAATCCCCAAGGGAAAAGGATTTTTGGCGCCCCAAAATCTGTAAAAAAACGTATTTTTGGGTTCAAAGGGGAGAATTTTTAAATTTTTAAACGCCAAAATTTTGTAAAAAAAAAAAATTTTAGTGCCTTTAAAAATGTAAAAAGACGGTTTTTGGACGCCAAAAACCGTAACAAAAACTTTTTTTTGCCGTCAGAAGCGAGATAACGTTATTAGCGCCAAAATTTTGTAAAAAAAAAAATTTTAGGGGCCAAAAAGTAAAAAAAACGGGATTTCTGGCGTTTAGAAGTGAGATAAAATTTATTAAACACAAAAAATTTTGTTAAGAAAAGTAAATTTTAACAACCAAAAACGTTTAAAAAAAGGATTCTTGGGGCCAAATCCGTTAAAAAACTTTTTTTAAGCGTCCGTTGCGAAAAAACTTTAATTTTGCGCCAAAATTTTGTTTTTGAAAAAAGGATGTTTTTGCATCAAAAACTGTACCCCCAAAAAAAAAAAATGGGTTCCCCGTTTCCAAAATCTGTAAAATTTTCGTATTTTTAGCAAAAAAAAATCTGAATTGCCAAAAACGTCCAAGGACCCAAAAAACTTTTCATTTTATTACAAAAGGTACAAAAAAAGGGCACTGACACTTTTTATTCAAAAACTGATAAAGGGTTAATCCTTTTTTCCACCCATTATAGGGGTAACTTTTGGGGATCTGGGAGGGTTTTCATTGAAAAATTGCGGCAAAAAAACGGGCCCCTAAAAGGGGAGGCAAAAAAAAAACCCCGACAAAAAAACGTCCCCGGGGCTTTAAATTTGACTCCCGTGTACCCTTTTCTGCCCGGGCCTTTTGGGTTTTTTTTTTAAAACATGTTGCAAAATACGACCCGTAAAAAAAAATGAGCCAAAAAAAAAGAAGTCAAATGTAGACAGCAGGATGTTTTTAAAAATTGAGTTATGGGAGATGATTTACCCGTGTTTTTCCCGCGGGGGTTTTTTGAAAAAGAAACCCTGAAAAAAAAACGTTTTTTGTTTCGTGTAGGGCCCGGCCTAACTGTAAAACCCTTCCCGATTAAAACCAAACAACCCGTGTTTTTAATCAATGGGGAAGGGAAGACACAGAAAATCCAAGATATCCCTTGTTTTGGTGTTTAACCCTACTTATATTTTTGCTAGAAAAAAAAACCCAAAAGGATTTAGGGCCTCAGAAAAAATAGTAAGCTTAAAAAATAACTTTTAATAATATCAAGTGAAAAATTTCTAAACAATTACCCTATCATTTTCCTAAACAGATACTAACTACTTATCCATCAAATTTGGGGTAACCGCCCCAATAAGGGTGACTCCGACAGGAAAGTAGACTAAGGCCCGGTTCACACGGCTTATTTGGCCACGGATTGGAGCCGTACTGCGCGCCGGATTTGCGCTTCAGTACGGCTCCAATCCGTCCCTGTCATTACGGTAATCCACAGTTCTCATAGAGAACTGTTGATTCCGTCGCTCCTCCCCGCTCGCCGAATCCGCCATGGGAGAGAAATTGACATGCACATTATTTACGGCGCGTACGCGCCATAAATAATGTATTGTTTATGGGGCCGGCAAGCAGCTCCCCCGCCGCGCCCCGACCCCGCCCCTTATTCAAGCCGTAATGCAAGCGGGATCCGTCCTGCAAATACGACTTGAATAAGCCCTGTGAACACGGCCTAAGAGGACCCTAAAATATCCCTTTACTCACTAACAAAGAGACAAATCTTAACCAAATACCCACATATTACAAAACAATGCACCAAAATTAAGTGACCAAAAGTGAGTAAACATAAAGACAAATAATAATTACCACAAATAGATACGGATGCTGAAGATAATCTTAACACTTCGACGCCTTTCTCCCAGATAGCAGAGTTCATCAGGAAGAACAACTGCATTACCCACAGTAATGTGAAAAATACAATACTTGAATGATAAATAGAAAAATGCTTACGTCCCATAATGGTTAGGAAAGGCAACTCAATGTAGATCCATTGAAAGATGTCATGTACACAAGATGAAGGACAGCCAATAATAGACTAGCTCAGACAATACTGAGGGTCCTCTTAGTCTAGTTTCCTGTCGGGGTCGCCCTTATTGGGGCAATTACCCCGAATTTGATGGATAGGAAGTTATTTTTTAGGTCTTTCTACTTTGTCTACAGTCTATACCCATTTGTGGTTTTCTAACCTTTCGGTTCCCAAGATGTTGCCCATTGGTAGAAACTGGAATTAGAGTTAGAGTCAGGGTCAAAAAATCTTTAACATATAGGAATAGCCAGCTCACCACTCCTTCAGCTATTGGGCTGCACGGCTGCTCTTCTGGAAGCAAGACTCCATGGTAACGATACAAAGGTTTGCCAGCAACTCCAATGATGGATGAAAAAACTGGAGGTCTTTATTAAAGCATAAAAACGTGGTGACAACAGTAGGCAGCAAGAAAAGCTGACGCGTTTCAGGTCATACTCGACCCTTAATCATAGCAAAAAATTTTCTATGAATTCTGGCAAAATTTAATTCTGGCCAACAAAACAAATCAAATTGCTGAAATTTGGGTTAAATTTGACATTGACTGGAATGTAAAGCACAACACTGCTAAAAAAATAAGATAAAAGCACACTGTCAGTTATGGAAGTTGAATAGTTGTTTCTTTTTTACTGACAAACATTTTTTAAACAAATATCTAAGGTTTAACTTAGTGCGCTTCAGTCTCCTCCTCGTACCATGGACGCGCTCGTGTCTCTGTCCCCTATTCACCTCTCCCCACTTCTGCTCCACTGCCGCTCACTGTTTCTGACTGGCACCTGTGTACCCGCTTCCTAGGATATCCCCATGCCCACTCTCAGAAATTTAAATGGCCAGTGCACCGCAGATTTCCAGTCACTAGGAGCTGGAGCCTTTATTACATCGCTTCCCCCAATGGTCTCTGCCAGTGTATTGGTTTATTTTCCTAGTGTTTATTGTGTTTCATTTATGCTATCAGGACTTTGAACTCTGCTTGTGACCACAACTATTCTTTGCCTGCCTCCTGCCTGACCCCTCACAAGTGACCTGACCATGATTGTCTGCCTCCAGCCCTGACCATCCTGCCTGCCAACCAACCACATCTTGCCTGCTCTTCCTGTACCATGCCTGCACCTTTGCTGTCACCGCTGTCACCACATCAGGGCTAGCAACCTGGGAGTCCCCCACAGTGAAGTTCATCCCACCTTGCAGAAGTCTCTGATGAAAACCAGAGGACTCCTTAGACTGTGCTCCTCGCTTCAAGAAGTCATCTCGAGGTGACCTAGAGGATCTACTACCATCACCTGTGACATAAGCAAAGTGAACAGAATCCACAAAAAAACAATGCATTTATTTTTAAAAATCTGACTTTATTTCCGTATAGCGTTTTACTTGGCCATGATGTCCACCAAAAGAGTATACAGGAAAGATGTTATTAACTGCCCTTTTTATAGAAAATTCTAGTAAATATAAATTTAGGTAGATAGTATGGTTTTTGAGCTTCCTTTTATCTGTAATGTCTATTTTTTTCTATGTTATAGTCCCAAGTAGCTGATACCTACGTGACATACATATCTAGTTCAAGAATTACCTTTCCCTACAAAGGTGTTTGTTGGTAGGTACACACAATCATCCTCCTCACAGGGAGGGAACATGTTAAAAATGCTTCATGAAGCCCAACTAAAATACAAAACTAAAGTAGGTTTTAAAGGATGTAATCACTTTTATCCCTGCAGAGAGATATTTGAGTAAACTTTTTTCTTTAAAGGGCTTTTGCCATCTCATATAGTGATGACATATCACAAAGATATGCTATCACTTTCAGTTCAGGATCTGATGTCTGTCATCCCATTGATCCTTAGAATTAAAGTAAATGAAGCATTACAAAGTTTGAATGCACACTCCAATCTGGCTTTAATAATCGATTTTTTTTTTTTTTTTTTTAAATCAAGACAACCATTTTCCATTTTTTTAACTTTCTGCTAAGAGAAATGACTGGAAATTGCATCATGTTCACTCATGCTTAAAAGTCCAAAATTGCTCACTGCTGTCAAAGGGGTTGTCTCACCAAGCACATTGATGGCATATTGATAGGATTTGCTATCACTGCGTGAAAGGTGCCAGTATCGACTGTACTCTCAATACCCGTAGATTTGTGTGGGAGAGTTCAAACCAGCTTAATTTTTTTATGGCATATTTATTATAATTT
Organism: Phyllomedusa bahiana; assembly: GCA_025379985.1. Classification (NCBI taxonomy): domain Eukaryota; kingdom Metazoa; phylum Chordata; class Amphibia; order Anura; family Hylidae; genus Phyllomedusa; species Phyllomedusa bahiana. Next base: position 18,723 of record JAODAL010063886.1, read on the forward strand.
TATAAGACTTTAAAAAGGAAAAAGAATAAGGTCCCTACTTCTTTTCCAATCCTCTCGGATTTAATAGCGGTGGATTGTTGAATTTAGTGATTACCTTTACTTTAGGCTTTATTATTTCTATATCCTTAACCATAACAGCTCACAGAGTAAATAACTATCCCAGTAAAATGCATTAAAATTTATTCTATGAAATTTAAAAAATGCATTTAAATAATGGGAACATACCTACGAATATGCTTATCATGGCATAAGGGAAAATAGAACAATATAAAATTACATTCACAAAGCCG
>JAODAL010063887.1:0-19012 GCA_025379985.1 Phyllomedusa bahiana
AGAAGCTTCGGGCGGGGGGGGCTCTTCTTCCGACCTTCTTAAAAGGTAAAACCATTCAGACCTGACACCCCTAAAAAAGGGATAAAACATCGTACTAAAAATTTGAGAAGCTGAGTAAATACAACGGGGCTAGCTCAAAACAGTAGGGACTTTTTAATGAACATATATTCAAAGCTCTTGTTTTTAAGATTTTTAAATTAAAACCCAATCATTGTAGCGGACAACCCCTTTTTAATTTCAATGGAGAAGATGTTGGGTTAATTTTTATACCTAACCGTGGGAAAGCGGGAATTCCCCACCCAGAAAGAAAAGGATATTGGAAAAACTTAGGGGAAAAAATTTTGGGCTCTAAAAAAGACAGAAAAAAATTGAGAGGTTAAAATCTTAATTCCTTTCAATGCTAATGAAAAAGAGGACAGTTTGCAAGAGGGGCGTAGCTTTTGGAGGTGCAGGGGGTACAGCCGCTAGGGGGCCCTGCACCCCGGGGGCCCAAAACCCCCCTTTGCGCATGGGAAATTTTGGACGGTGTGTTATACAATTATGCCCCCCCCCAAAAATCCCAAAAACTGAACTTTTGGGCAGGAGTATAATTTAGCAAATCCATGCACTCTGTAATAATTACCCATTATATAGTTTATGTACCCTGCAAATGTCGCCAAATACACTTCTGGGTTTGGGGGAAAGATGCAGAGGCGTGTCGAACTAACAAAACTTTACTCGAACGAACCGAAAAATGTTCTTTTTCAGTTCGATTCAAAAAATTCAAGAAGTTTACTAGAACTTAACTTTTCTAGAACTGTTCGATTAAAACACTATTTTGCCCCTATCAAAAATTTGGGAATTTAGCAGTTTGTTCACTGCCTTTGTAATGTGACTACCTGTCAAGCGCCACCTTCACCATTCAATATGGAATTTTAAAGGGAACCTGCTAGGCAGCGTTACTGAAAGTTTCCATTGTGGTATCAGCCTATGCACTGGTACTTTGAAACAACCCAACAGTCTTTGTTCCCGACACTCTGCCTGCTAACAGCCTAGTTGATGTCCCCAGTGTAGTGCCATCAGCCCTTTAAACATTCTGCAACACCTCTGGCACTAGCAACCTTTTTATCTGGGTGCAGCCGACACTGATACTATATTTGGCAGCTGCAGGTCTCTGTGCTGGGAAAATAGGGCCAGCACCCATTGTGGCATTATTGCCCACCATGGCAGATTTGTGTCATCACCATCTGTTCTAGAGTCTTAAAAGGGCCAAAATTTAATTTTCCCCAATTTAAACCCCCGATGACAAATTTTCCCGGGCGTCACTAGGGCCCGTCACTTTATCCTTCCTATGGAGCCTCAAAAGGGGAACATCACTGCTTCAAGGTTTAGCCACCACTATTGTCTGGAAGGGGTGAGCCACTGTTTTTAGGTCATTTTAAAAAAAAAATAATTGTTTGTAATATAATAAAATTTTTTTTATATTTTAAAATATTTATATTTATATATTAAAAATCTTTTTTTTTTTTTCCCTATGACAGACTTCTTGGTTAAATCTTTTTTGATTTTTCCTTCCCGGAGCTCTTTAAGGGGGAGGTAGTTTAGGATGCTTGACGTTCCCCTTTTATGGCCCCCCCAAAAAGTGTAACCGCTGATTTACAGGAAAAGGCAAGCCCAAAAGAACCAAGCCAAACGCAGTACCCCCTGCAAGTATCAAAAAAAAATGTTGGGGGCTTACCCCTTTTGAGACAAAACATCAAAACAGGAAATGGAAAGGGGGGTTTGGGGATAGAAAAAAAAAATGGGCTTAAATCCAGAAGCAAAACACCAAAAAATATTGACCCTAACAACTAGTTTTCCCCCCAAAACGTTCCTAATCCTAAACCCCAACACTTTGACCTCAATGATAAATTTTTTATCCCCGAAGCAGTGGGTTTTTCAGGGGGCTACAGCGGTTACAAATTTTCAACCCAAGGTTTTAGCCAGGGTGACCCACACTTACCACAAGCTGCATTGTGGGGTTTTCATGAACCCCGCATGCAACGTTTCAAACCCAAAACCCACAAAAGCTAGCTCTGATTCCCAAATGGCTTTAAACCCTCAAGAAGCCAGGGAGGCACCACGGCAGTAGGGGCTTGACAAGGCAAATTAAACGCCCAAAATTGAAGCCAATTACCTTACATGGATACTTAATTATATAGATTTAAATTGTTGTTGGGCCAGCACTTTGGGTGCATTTTCTATTACATCACTGTCCTGGGGGAAAAAAATTTACTAGTCTAATTACAGACAGGTTTTCCCCGGGTTTAAGAACAGGATTTGGGAAATGCAGGGTTTTCTCTTAAGTGAATTTGTTTGTAAGTAGAAAAGGGTAATTTATTTAAAAGTTTAAATCAAACGAAAAAAATTTTTTTTTTTTAGTTTCGGATAGTGCAGGAAAAGGTTCTTACATTTGTTTTACTGGGCTGGCCCCTTTAAGAAAGATTTCACCTAAGTGCTGCTTTTGGATTCTGGAAAAAGTCGTTCCACAGTTCTTTTTTGCGTGGAAAAAAAAGGAAAATACAAGTGCCCAATTCCCCATAAGTCTCCTTTTGTAACAAGGGGACAGATGTAAGACTGCCTGTATATGTCTCTTACCGTGTCCTATGTCAGTCTGTAACTAAAAATTTCGGTCACCAGTGGGTTTGGGTCCAAAGGGCACACTAAGGAAACAAATTAAAAAGGGGCTTTAAAAACCAAATTATTTATACTGTAGAGGATACTCTGGCCCGCAATCACCAGCAGGAGGTGAAGGTTGTGCCGTTGTGCCTTGTACTATGCCCTGTATACACAAACGTAGCAGATGGGTGGAAAATATATAATTAAATTATATACTGTATGTATTATTTAAAATATTTTATATTAATTTTAATATATTATAATATTTTTATAATAATATACCCTAAAACCCTTAAGTGGATGCATATTCTTTTACAGTCTCTGTCCTGGGACAGGTATCTACCATTAAGAAATAAATGATGGCGTATTTTTTTCTTTCTTGTCCTTGGGTTTAATTTTTTTTCCATGCCTTTTCCCCAGATGATTTTTTCCTATTTAAAATACACTTATTTTTAAATCCGCGAATGTCACTCCGTGTAAAATTCATACTTCCTCCAACACATAAAAAATGACTTTTTTTTCTTGGGGGCCCTTTTCACAACGGGAAAATATTTGAGGGTATTTTCTTCTTTACAAGGCCATTTTAAACAAAATCTCAAATGTATTTATTTTATTAGCTTTGTTTTTTGGATTAAAAAAAATAACATTTATTGCGTGCCCAAGTGTCCATTTTACCCCCGGGGAATCCTGCTCACCTTTCCAATCCCAAATTTCTGGGGTGAGTTGTTATTTGCGGCCCCTGGTTTAAAGGGGTTATAATTTATAAAAAAGACTACTGATACAAATTCCAATAGTTTTACCCCCCCTCCCAGGGACACTCCCAAACTAAAAGTGATAAAAAGTTTAGTCAAAAATTAAAAGACACATACAATTAAACTTTAGATCCCTGACATTTTCTTACCTTTGTTTAAACTTTTTTTCTCAAAGCTAAAGTTTACCATTGAAAAACATTTTTAAACTTAAATAGTCCAATATTTTCCTTTTTTACTACAGGGACATAACATTTTACCACCTGGTACATCACAATGTAATAGGGTGTGCTTAAAGAGGTTTTGCCATCTCATAAAATCCTCTCTGAAGCCATCTTGTAGCAGAGACCGGGGAGATGGCCGCACATGCCCGGTTCTCCCCATTCATTCTAAAAGGCGGGGTTTTCCCACCGGGTTTGCGGGGCGTACAGACCCCCCGAAATTTACGTTGGGTGTTTGGGAGTCGCACTGATCGGCGCGTACTCCCGCGATGCGGTCATTACATGTCACTTATCTCCCTGGGCGTACAATACAAATGTTTTGTACACCCGAGGAGACTCTATGAGAACTCTGGATTACCGTAATTTCGGCACATATCTCGTTCGTATTAGCGCGCAAAGACAATGCGAAATGCGCACCTAAGGCTGTGTTCACACGACGTTTTTTTGTCCTAAAAAACACATCCATAAATGGATCCAAAAAATGGTCCCTGTAAGGAGATCCATAAAACGCATGTTAAGAACCATACAAAACAGATCAAAAAAGCTGTTGTGCAGTTTTCACTGCTAAAAAACGGATCCGTAAAACGGATCCAAAACATCGTGTGTACGCAGCCTAAGAGTTCCGTATGTAGCTGAGTGAGTGTGCTCATGCATATTCACAACTTCTACAGACATGAATGGGGTAGAGCTGCACAAACGTTCCCATTCTCTAAAGCCGGCTTGTACTAAACTATAAACCGGCCTCAGACAGGGTTTTATAAGATGGTAAAACCCCTTTAATGTGTATTACAGCTGACTTTTTGCTGCAATTCCTGTGGGCAACAAACCCAATTTCCCGTATTTTTCCCACAATGCCAAATCCTATGGCAAATTTAAAAAGTAAGGGAAAAGGGGATCCATTTTTCAACCCTTTGGCACCCGTAAGGCATTATTGTGGGATGCCAGTTGGTTGTCATGTCTGTTGGAGCTTGGTGGTCAATACTATAGTGAGGCTGAAAATGATTTGAAGTTGAATAAAGTGTTCAGAAAAAAAAAACAAAACAAAAAAATCAAACCCTGAAAAATATGTGTTAAGAAAAAAAATGTAAAATATTTAAAAAAATAAACAGGAATGGTATCAATGCAAATATAACAACCTATACTATAAAATTAACAGATTATTTATCCTAAACAATAAACACCATAAAAATGGCAGAGTTGCTGGTTTCCGTTAATACCCTACCCCCTCCAAATTAAGGAATAAAAGTTAATCAGCCAGTCTTACTTACCCTTAAAATTATACCAATGAATAATGCTATCGGCCTTGAAAACACAAATCCTCCTAAAGCTACATTGATGATAACAAAAGAAAACAATGTATGAGTTTTGGAGTTTGGCACCAAATATTTTTTTTCTTTATAAGGGTATGTTCACACGACGTATTTTGGTGCATGATTGCGCTGCAATGCGCCTGACGTACGCCCCGCAAATACAGTTAAATCAGTGTTCCCCAACTCCAGTCCTCAAGGCACACCAACAGGTCATGTTTTCAGGATCTCCCCAGAAATTGCAATGACAATAATGACTTCACCTGTGCAATGCTAAGGAAAGCCAGAAAACATGACCTGTTGGTGTGCCTTGAGGACTAGGGTTGGGAACCTCTGAGTTAAATCATAGCACTCATTGAGTGCTATGATAAGCTGACGTTTTTCCTGTTGTGTAATGTGCGCCCATAAAAAGAAGTGACATGTCACTTTTTTCCGGCACTTATGCGTACTTTCAACAGCAGGGGTATAGCGGCGCACACAGGTACTCGCTGCTATAGGCCATGTGAACCTGGCCTAATTGTACAGTTGTGAAGAAGTAGCAAAATGTCACAAAAGAGAGAACTGTAACAACTAACAGATTTAAAAAATTCTTCATTCATTTCGCATCATGAAAACCCAAAAATGGTGAAATTGTTCTTTCCTTCCATCACCTTTCACCGCTAAAAATGCAATTGAGTATATTATATGAACCCCAAAATAAGGGGTTTCCCAAAACCCAAAACCCCTTTCTGAAAAAAAACGGGCCCCATAGGGCTACATCGAAAGACCAAAAAAAAAGTTTTTTGGTTTTTAAAGACTTTATAGTAAAAATGATGTGTACATAGGGCAGTTAAACTGGATAAAATAAAAGGGGCCACTTACTCCCAAAACAGCGCCAAACCTACGCAGGTTTTTTTTTAAAGGGTTTTTCTAGTTTCGCTCTTTTAAAAGTGATTGGACTCGGGCCTGCAATACCAAGCACACACTGTGGACTGGTGTGGTGCTGTTTTTGGCAGAAAGTAGACTTGTATTTCTAAACCTTGATAACCCTTTTAGGGATAATGTTAAAATTCTTACTGCTTGGAGCTGCCATTAGAAGGAGCCTAAAAGGGATTGTCTCACTTCAGACAAGGATGACATATCGCTAGGCTATGCCATCGTTGTCTTATAGGTGCAAAGCCCAGAAATCTCTCCGTTCTAGGAGTTCCAAATTTAGCAGAGTGGCGCTTTCTTGTTTTAAAACAAAATCACATAGGCTCAAAGGGAATTTCCAACCATTTTCTCTGTTTTAGAACGGGGGGGAGGGGTTTTTGGGGGTCATTTAGGAGAGAAGTGCAGATCCCAGAGGTGGGACCTGGACCTATCAGACAAAATTTTAGGGGGGATATCTTTGCATTTTTTTAAGTGAGGGCAAACCCCCTTTTTGCATACGTTTTTATTACTGAGTCCAAAAGTATAAAAGTGGCACTTAAAAAAAATCTAAATTTTTTTTTGCCCCTCCTAGAAAACCCCTTTTTCCAACAATGGAAAAAATCAGACCGTGTTCAGACAGGCAAAAAACTTTCCAAAAAAGGGAAAATTTTCTCACCCGTGACAGAAATTAAAAGCAATATAAGATGTTTGCCAAATGCAAATCAATACAGAAAATCTGCAACAATATGCAACTCATCCATTCCGTGTGGATTCACCTAATATTATGTAATTGGTAGATATTAGGGAGTGGTGGTTTATACAAGATTTTCATATATAAGGAAATGGTTCTCAAGAGGATTTTTTGCCTAAATGACAATGCCTTAAATGTTTTTAGTTTACTATTGCATTCACATAGTTGGCTGTTTTCCAGGAAGTTATCCTACCTATTACTAATTATAACTATTGGATTATGGAATACCTTTGTTAATTACGGTATGTCCTTGATAGCAGTATGAAGTGTATGGTTCTGCCATTAGCATCATGTGACAGTCTGCACACAGCAACATATAATTTTATTGATGCATATGATATAAACAAGGGGTATAAATATAATGTCTTCATTTAATCTACAATGGTATGCATATATTATGCATATACATAAGTGTACATCTATGTCAGAAGCTCATCATGTTCCCTAATGCAGAAGTGTCTAACCATTCATACCCTGTGAGTTACATTTAAGTTTGGGTGATAGTCATGAACCACATTCAATTCAAACATAAGAGTAAGGTCTCATCGACAGTCTGTCGAAATGACTCTAATGCCCATACTTATGTGTTCTAAAATGGCGTCCAGTCCTGCAGCCACACCTCTTCAGACAGAGGTCCCATGTGGAAGTTGCTTTCACAAATCTAGTTTCTTCTTCCGTTCCTTTTGTTGATGTATTTTGTCTACATCATTAAACAGTCAGTCAGTCACAAAATTCACAGCTATTTGATGGGTCATGCAGTGCTCTAGGGAGCAATCTGTGGCCAGGGCTTTCCAGATATTGATGTTGATTGGGCCTTTTTAAGGTTAATCTTGATGGTGTCCTTGAATCATTTCCTCTGACCACCACTGCTTCTCTGGCATGGGCTCAGTTGAGAGTAAAGAACCTGTATGGGGAGACCGGTGTCAGGCATTCTGATGCAGTGGCCTGTCCAACAGAGTTGGTTTTGCAAGATCATGGCTTTGATACTGGTCATGATTCCCTTGGTAAGCATGATGGAATTATTGCGGTAATCCTCCCAGTTGATACAAAAAACGTCAGGGCAGCATCGATGGAATCTCTCAAGCATCTTCAGGTGGCAAGGTAGGTAACACAATTATTATACCATTAAAATGAAACTGTTCAATGTCTGCAATAATGTTATTTGCTAGCATACAGTTGTGCTCAAAAGTTTACATACCCCGGCATAGTTTTTGCTTTCTTGGCCTTTTTTCCGAGAATATGAATGATAACACAAAAACATTTTTTTCACTCATAGTTAGTGGTTGGGTGAAGCCATTTATTGTCAAACTACTGTGTTTTCTCTTTTTAAATCACAATGACAACCAAAACCATCCAAATGACCCTGATTAAAAGTTCACATACCCTGGTGATTTTGGCCTGATAACATGCAAAGAACTTGACACAAATGGGTTTGAATAGCTACTAAAGGTAACATCCTCACCTGTGACCTGTTTGCTTGTAATCTGTGTGTGTGCATAAAAGCTGAGTGAGTTTCTGGGATCCAGACAGAATCTTGCATCTCTCATCCAGCCACTGACGTTTCTGGATTGTGATTCATGAAGAAAGCAAAAGAATCTACGGGAAAAGGTGGTTGAACTGTATAAAACAGGAAAATGATACAAAAAGATATCCAAGGAATTGATAATGTCAGTCAGCAGTGTTCAAACTGGGATTAACAAATGGAAAATCAGGAGCTCTGTAAAAACCAAACCACGATCAGGTAGACCAACAAAAATTTCGGGCACAACTGCCAGGACAATTGTTTGGGATGCAAAGAAGAACCCGCAAATAACATCAGCTGAAGTACAGGACTCTCTGAAAACTAGCGGTGTGGCTGTTTCAAGATGCACAATAAGGAGGCACTTGAAGAAAAATGAGCTGCATGTTCGAGTCGCCAGAAGAAACCCATTACTGCACAAATGCCAGAAAGTATCTCACCTTCAATAGGCCAAACAGCACAGAGACAAGCATCAAAACTTCTGGAATAAGGTAATTTGGAGTGATGAGACCAAAATCGAACTTTTTGGACACAACCATAAACGTTATATTTGGAGGTGTCAACAAGGCCTATGATAAAAGGAACACCTTTCCTACTGTAAAGCACGGAGGTGGATCGCTGATGTTTTGGGGATGTGTGAGCTACAAAGGCGTAGGAAGGTTGGTGAAAGTTGAAGGAAAGATGAATGCAGCACGTTCTCAGCAAATACTGAAGGCAAATTTGCACTCATCAGCCCGGAAGCTGCGCATGGGACGTACTTGGACGTTCCAACATTCCAACGGTCTAAAACACAAGGCCAAGTCAACCTGTCATTGGCTACAGCAGAACAAAGCGAAGGATCTGGAGGGGCCATCTCAGTCTCCTGACCTCAATATCATTGAGCCACTCTGGGGAGATCTCAAGCGCACAGTTCATGCAAGACAGCCCAGGAATTTACAGCTTTACCATCTGAGAAAATAAAGAGCCTCATCCACAACTACCACAAAATACTTCGAGCTGTCATTGATGTTAGAGGGGGCAATACACAGTATTAAGAACTGGGGTATGTAAACTTTTGATCAGGGTCATTTGGATGTTTTTGGTTGTCATTATGATTTAAAAAGAGAAAACACAGTAGTTTGACAATATATGGCTTCACCCAACCACTAACCATGAGTGGATTGTCATTATGTTATACACATCTTTAAAGAGTTTTGGTTATTGTTTTCCATTTTCCATATAACTATCAATATTTTTCAAATAAATCCTGAAATCCTGCAGCTTTCACTGTGAACACTAGGTATAAAAATAATCTGACACTTCCTGTTCTGTAGAGAAAACTTTTCAGTAGTCTGCTCATTATCAGCACAGGCAGGATTACACTGAAAGGTGACAGCATTGTGTATAGATAACACAGGATCACAATTCACAATAGGAGATGTCACAGCTCCCCTTCCTGCACACTGACTTCTTCCCAGGTCATAGAGCATGCCTAGAAAACTCTCCTAAAGAAGTCAATGGGTCTGCTCCTGTTCACAGGCTCCTATGTCCATGAAGCTGCTGTGAATCATCTCTCTAAATGCTATTAAAAGCCGCTCAGGCAAAATGGCTGCCACCATAATCATATACAGACAACAGAATTAAAAAATCCACAGAAAATAAAAACAGCTAAGAGGAAAATAATATGGTTCAGTACCTTGATTGATTAGTAAAAAAATTGGTGATAGATTTCTCTTAACTCTTTTGGAGATCTTGCATTGTCATACACCTTGGCTAAAACAACACGGTTGTGTGTATTTATACTTTGGCCGATCATGAAAAGTAAAATAGTGTTGAGGACCAGCACCAGAGGGAGGATTGATGATTTCTGAATTGTTTTGCTAGAGCTTTACTTTCAGTGACAGGTATCCTATGAGCTGATTCACAGTTAATTACTTACAGAGCAGTGTTTGTCATACTTACATTTTATCAAAGAGGACGTTAGGGACGCCAAGAGAATATACACAGATAGGAATAGACAGTGTGCCTTAGGACTAAGTCCCCCCAAGGCTGTCCCTGCCTGCTTGCTGACCCGACCCTAAGTGCTTGGCAAAAACTGGGCGACAGTCCCTACCTGGAGTACCTTCAAACACTGCACAGACAAGATAGACAAACAGAATACAGAAGGGTCAGGCGAAAATGGGTCAGAATCAAAGAGAGAAGAAAAGGTACAAAAGCGTCAGGCAGTAAATGGATGTCAAAAAGGCAGGCACAAGGTCAGCATTCCAGATAATTCACAACGTATTCGAAGCGCACCAGCTCAAGCAACTGGCAACCCGATAGAGCAGAAATGATCTACTTAAGGGATATCAGAGTCCTCATCCATGTCATGATTAGAGCGGTCCACTGACACCTAGACCACACAGAACAAACAAAAAAGGCCCGACGGTTTAGGGTGCAGGCACTATCCTCGCCAACCCGACGAAAATCTGCCCTTGCTCTAGGGCTTGCAGAGAACCAGACGGGTGTGGCAACCACACCCAGACAGACAAGAATCAGACCGTGATTAGACAGTGCAAAAAACATGCACAAAACAGGTACAAATCATAGCCAAAAGCACAGTCCTGCCATACCTTACGGACCGAGGACTGCGCTGCGACCTGAACAGGCACGGACATGACAGATGACAACCACAGCCATTTCACAGCCACTTTTCTTCCCCCAATCAACCTGCTTTAGGAAGAAATCTTTTTTCAAACCACAACATATGCAGTAATTTCTTTTAGTAAAGGAATAGTCTTCAAAATAATAAATGTTAATATATGTCATATAAAAAGGTGACAGCAGAATGTTCTATAGTAAATCCGCTGCACACTTTCTTGAAATTGATAATGTATATTTTTTTTTTTGACATATGTTTAGTTTTAAAGGCAAAATTTATTCTCTTGTCGATAAAGGGAAGGAAACAGTTTCCCAGCTTCCAGCTTAAGTAACGTTCCGGCCTCAGTTGGCCTTTTCAGGGCCAAATTTTAATGAAAAGTAATGTGGTCTGGAAGTTTGAAGCAGTGGCATGTAGACCTCTGTGCCCTTAGCAATGTGAGAAGGTCGAGTGAGGCTGAAAGGTTGCTTAATCATTACATTTGAAAGCTGGAAAACCAGTTTCCTTCCCTTTATTCAATGAGTCGCTTTACCTTGTACAAAAAATCAGTAAAATTTAAAAAATGCTTTAATTTCAAAAAGGTGTGTCGTGGATTTACTATTAATATATTTGGATAAACCTTTCCCTGAGGCAAAAAACCCAGCTTCCAAGGTATGCAGAACCATTTCCATTTACCATGTAGAAAAACATGCTACTGGGCCAATTCCAAAAACCACTGACCCCCTTCCCTGCACTTGTCCTTTTACAGACTGTCTATATCTATTTGTATGTCAAGCAGTAATTATGACTGCTCACCACTCACAAAGGAGGGTCCTTTTCCCCTACAGTTTTCCTGCAGCTTCTTTAGATGTGCTCTGTGGCACTACATGACAATGCTCTGTGTGACATGTAGTCAAGGCTCCAGCTCAACCCTTTTTTAAAAGCGTTGTGTCTTTTTTCCATCGTATTGGACTTACAACTATTTTTTGACTTTTCATTGAATTGGGTTACAAGAGCAGGTCAGATAACACAGAAAACCTGTCAGGACCATTGTAGAAAGAGCAGAAATAAAGGGATTATTGCTTTTTTAAAACTCAGTCCCATCCCAGATAGGCCATCAAAATTAGATTTTTGGCACCCTACGGCACCCTGAGGGAAGGGGGGCCCTTCACTCTTTCTATATGCAGCCCACTGAGGGTTTTCAGCTCATTTAAAACGCAATACTTTTTGTATCAGTAATGCAAAGTCTTGCTCAATGCCTTACATTGCCACAACTAAAAGTATGTTGTTTTAAAGAGACATTATGTTTGTTTTAGAAATCCTTGGTGTGTAAATAAAAAATCCTGGAGCTCTTTCTTTTATCTGTGGGGTGTCGGTCCTCAGTTTTTCCCCCGAAAATGTATTACTGAATCTGGCCAGTTGGGTTTTGACCAATTGCCCTTCCCGGGGGTAACTAGAGAAACCAGGGCCCCCCTAGAAACTTTTGGGTGGCCCCCCCCCCCCCCCCTCCCGACCACGGGCCATTACCAGAAAATCGTTAGATTAAAGTAAAATACAAGGGGCAAATACCTCAAACCCTACCTAACACCATCATACGCTACCAATCAAATCCACAATTCCAAAACCACATTTCCAATAACCCCAAATTTCATAAGGAACCTTATTTACCTCCCAAAAACGACCACAAATTACCACCACATATGACTGGGAAAAATAACCCTACACTATTTCTGATCAGTACACAAAGACCAAAAACTGGGCTAATAATAATAATAATATAAAAAAATAAATTTACCATAAAGTGGTATATACTAGTGTACACAGGCTCTGCAGACTGATAAAACCCCCCATAAAAAATGACCAAAAAGTGGGGAGACACCATTTTTACCCCAGCTCTGCAGACTGTTTTAAAAGCCCCATACAAAAATGACCCCAAATTAAAGGGAGACACCAATTTTACACAGGGTCTTTCAAAACTGTAAAAGTTTCCTCCCTACAGTGGGCCAATTTTAGTGGTAGACCAAAGGCCAAGTGTAAATTCCCAAAAAAGCCTGTGGGGGGAACATTTTTAAGTGGATTAAAAGGCAGTGCAGTTACATCTTGTGACTCAGGGTGACGTTTCTCTGACCATTTTTTTGGGAAAACCCTTTTTTTCTTTTGTTTTGCATTTCCCGGGCCAGTCCGGGCCCTCATGATGACATCCCCCCGACCACTTGTCCCTTCCCGATTTAGAACAAATAACTTGGGAAACCTGAAAAAATTTTTTAGCACCTGCCCCCCTTTGGGAAAATGGGGCCAATTTTGGGAGGGAGGGCTTAGATAGGAAAATTTTGGGGCCCCAAATGGGAAAAGGTTTTGGTAGGCCAATGAGTGGCCCCTAAAGCGGCAGGGGTTTTGGTTTTCTATAGGGGGCCCTACAATTTGACAGGGGGTTTTGTTGGGCTATAGGGGGCCAAAAGGTAGGGGTTTTGGGAGCAAAAGGGGGCCCCCTATAAGTAGACCCGGCAAAGGCTTGTGGGGGGATACAGGCAGGCTTTGTGGGGGATACGGGGAGGGGGATATAAAGGGGGGTAGAGGGAGGCATATGGGGGGGTAAAGGGAGGGATATTGGGGGGTGATTGGCCCGGCAGGCCCCAAAAGGGGCTGTATAGGCAGGGAGGCATATAGGAGGGGGGTTTTGGGCAGGCAATAGGGGGGTGTATAGGCCCAAAAGGCAAAGGGGGGAAAGGCCCGGCAGATAAGGGGGGTGTATAGGCAGGCCCGGGAATAGGGGGGGTGTATAGGCAGGCAGGCATATAAGGGGGGTGTAAAAAAGGCAGGCAGGCATTTAGGGGGGGTGTATAAATTGGGGAAAGGGGTTAAACAGGCATATAGGGGGCTTTTAATTTGGGGAGGGAGGGATATAGGGGGCGTTAAAGGGGGGCCGGCAAATGGGGGCATAGGCAGGGCATATGGGGGGGCTTTTAAAGGAAAGGGATATGGGGGGTATAAGGTTTTGGGGGGGGGGTGGGGGAAAAAAAGGGGGGATAGGAGGCCTTTTGGGGGGGCTATAGGCAAAGGGATATGGGGGGTATATAGGCATATGGGGGGGTAAAGGAAAGGGATATTGGGGGGGGAAAGGCCCGGCCAATTCTTTTGGTGGGGGTTTTAGGTTTTGGGATATGGGGGGGCAAAAGGCAGGGATAAGGGGGGTATAGGCGGGTAAGGGGGGGCTAAAAGGGGAAAGGGGAAAATGGGTAAAAAAAATAAGAAACAACTTACCCCACCTCGGGCCCCCCCCCCTCCCCCCGATGCCCCCCGTCTTTCCCCTCCTGCTGCTTCCCTGCCCGGGCCCCTGCCCTCACGCGGGCGGCGCGGGGAAGTGACTTTTCCCCCGCGCGTCGCCACAGACCACAGAGGGCCGGGAGGGGAAGTTTAAAAAAGGGGGAGCGATCGGCCCCCGTCCTCTAACCAACCGAGCACGCTGCCCCCTGACCCTCGGGCAGCCGGGGGGGCCCGGGCGTTCAGAGGATATTCGCTGGGTTCCCCCCAGCTGCCCCGCCCCCCGCAGTGGGAAATGGTTTTAAGTTCACTGCCGGCCGGGCCAAGGAGGGCATTACCTTGGGGAAGGGGGAAAAGGCATGCCGCCCTCCCCCCGGGGGCCCCCCAAACGGGAGGGCCCCCGACAACTGCTACCCCCCGCTACCCCCCGGTAGTTAAAGCCCCTGGTCCCTGCACAGTTTGACATTGTCCAACCACTGCATCGTCCCCCTATAAAATGGAGTTCCCCACCCAACTGCCGATTTAGTCATACATTTTTTAGAAAATAACAAAAGGAACAGCACAAAACTGGGTTAAAAAAGAGAAAAGCCCCCAGAATTTTTTTTTCACAGGGAAAAAACTAGGGAAATTTTTAATAAAAACAAAAAAAAGAAATTTAGGGAAAGCTGCTGTGATCCTGCTACAAGGCCCGCGGGGCCCCGGCTTTTCTAATTGCAGCTGAAAACCCGGGGCCCGGAAAAAAGGGAAAGGAAGGAGCTGGCTCCATTCCTGCTGTTTAAACCCCCTTTGAACAAACGGTGTCGCGGGGCCCCACGTCTTAAATGAATGAGAAACGGTGCCGGGCCAAAAATCAATTTTCCCGCGGGGGCCCATTACTTTACAAAAGTTAAAGGGGAAAAAAAAAAAAAATGTTTTAAAAATGAAAAATATAGTTAAAATTTTTAAAAAAAAAACAACTCTTTTTTTGGGCATTTCCCTAAAGAAAGTCATGATTTGGGTCCCAAAACCCCCAAAATTTTTAGTGGGAAATGAAAAAAATATTGTTTCCCTCCAATCTTAAAAGTTTTTTTATTTAGTCAAACCTGGGATTATAAATGTTTGAGTAGGTAATACAAAATAGTCATTAAATACAAAATTTGTTTTTGTTCGAAACTAAATGGGCAAAAGAAAAAATACTTAAGGCTGATTTTCTGTTTTTTTTAAAAAAAAAAAAAAAAAAAAAAAAAAAAGAAATAAAAATTTTAAAAAAAAAAAAAATGACATTTCCCAAAATTTTTTGTAAATGTAAATTTAAAAAATAAGTTCATTCATTTTTATGTTATATTTCTATTTGAAGAACGGGGTTTTAAAAATATTTATTCCCTTTTAAAAATTTCCAAAGAGTTTCCCAAACGTGGGGCTGGCCGGGATGGACACCAAGGAGGGGGGCGGGGAAAAAAAAGGGAGTCCGAAGGGGAAATCCTGACAAGCGAAACAAAGGCTTGTGATCTCCTGACCCTTTTTTTAATTTTTCACTAAAACACTTCAGGGAATTTTATCAAATCACTGACTTTCTTTAGGGAAAAAGACCCCCCAGAGTTATTTTTTTTTTCATCTTCCCCGGGTTTGTCAAATCCCCCAGTTTATATAATTTCCCGTGACAAAAATAAAAATTTTTAGAAATTTCAAATCCAACCCCCCCCTTTTTTATTTTTTCAAAAACCAAAAAATAAATAATAAACCCGGGTTTCACACATTTTGGTATCGCCGCATCCGAAAAAGTTTGATATATTAAAACATTACATATTTTATCCCGTACACTGAACACCGTAGAAGAAAAAAAATTCCAAATGCCAAAATTGGTTTTTTGTTCATTGCAGGTCCCCAATAAATTGAAATAATAGTGATCACAAAAGCCACATGTATCCCAAAATGGTACCAATAAAAAGTACACTTAAGAACACAAAAAGTGCTCCGTCTCTCAAATCTATGGGTGGAAGTGCAAAAAAGTTATTGGTCGCAGAAAGTGTCGCTACAGCGCAAATTTATAAAAATGAAAATGTTTGGATTTTTTTTTACAGTACTAGAACATGAGGCAAACCCTACATATTTGATATTGCCAAATTTGTATCAACCTGCAGACTACAGAGAGCACATCATTTATAACAGAGAGTGAACACCGTAAAAGAAAAAAAATTGGCAAACATGGCGTAAGTATGTTTTTCTCACATTTTGACCCACTTAGAATTTTTTTGCATTTTTCCAGTATATTCTATAGTATGGTGAATGACACCAATGGAAAGTACATCTTATCCTGAAAATAAAAAGCCATTATATGTCTATATAGAACGCTCGGGTCCTTGAGGGGTTAAAGTACTAAGGATTACATGTATGAACCTAGCGCCAACTGGCCAGTTCTAACCTCTGTTTTAATATGAAAGAGTGTTAGGGTATGTTCACACGTGTATTGGGGCGCAATACTGTAAGCACCGCAATACACTTGGTGTTTGGAAGCAGCGCGTAATTCCAACGCATGGGGCTGGCCCCACTGACACGCATTGTCAGCGGTGTGTAAGTGCCGCGAACCATTGACATGTCAATTCTCTCCCCGGGCGTACGTTTACGATATTTTGTACGCCCTGGAGACGACGCATAATTCATAGCTCTCTTGAGAGCTTTAAATTTCCGTGATTGCTGCGCACGTTTCGCCGTGTATGAAGGCGCAATACGTGGCGAAATGCATGCACCAATACGCAGCAAAATAAGCGAACATACCCTTATGAGCCAAACATTGGCGCATAGAGTGTTACAGGCAAAATTAGTCTTAGCCAGGGATCTGTACGACATTTTCAGCCAAATTTTGGGCGCATTCTTAGTGCTTTCTTGGCGCATTCAAAAGGTTGTGTCCTGGTGAAGAATGCAGCAAGTTTTGGGTATGATTGTCATACATTTATAGAACGGGGCGACAACAGTTTTTTAACTCAAAGTATGCTAGAAGACTGGCGCCACCCTGTTCATACATTTCACCTTAAGTATCTGAGGATAGTCAGGGCTGGGAAATCTCGTTGATTAAGAAACAGTCATGACAAACAAAACAATGCTATGAATCACCAAAGAAGGTGTAGTGCAATCAACCTACTAAAAAACTACCCATATGTCTTGTCTATAATAAACTATTAGCAATGTTCACACGGCTTATTGCCGACGTTATGGTGGGGACGGATTTCGCCCTGCAATTACACCGGCAGCCGTGCAGCGGGGGCGGGCGGGGGGGCTGGCGGCCGCCGGCTCCATAGACCGTCATTATTCAGGGGCGCGTACACGCCTAAATAATGTGCATGTCACTTTCTCCCCCTCGCGTATTCGCCGAGCGGGAGAAGAGACGGGAAACCATAGTTCTCTACGAGAACTTTTGCATTAGCATAATAATGGGACGGATTCCAGCTGCAGCGCAAATACGGCCCTGCAGTACGGCGGAAATCACGCCCAAATAAGCCGTGTTTAACGAGGCCTTACTGTTCAGCAATTACCATCTTTTGCAGTTACAATTGTTCCTTTTTTCCCATTATTGCACAATTTTCCCCAAAGAACCAAAAGAACATCTGTTGCTTGTCCCTGCTGATCACTTGTTGTTCCTATAAACATGAGAAGTTTATATACTAGCATGCTGCTTTCCGAGAGGGTAATGCAGTCTGCAAATATTTGAGAAGTCAAACTAATGTACTAGGATTTTCATGTAAACCCAAGTGTTTCTATTCACTGAAAGCAAGCAGAGAGTTGAAAAGTGGAAAATTAGAGCACAAAGAATATTAGATGTATTCATAACTTTTCAGTATTTAACAATTAAAAGATTATTTATGCTGTAATAGGACTTATGAACATCTCGGGGGGGGGAGGGTGGGAACCTCATCAAACAGCCCAAGGCAGGGTTGGCTCTTCCTTTGGAGGAACTCCCTCCTATATAGACACACATTCACAGGTCGCCCACTGGTTGCAATAGCTTCTGCAGGGGAATGAGCTCTTGCCTGTAAGATGTCCTTACCTAAGGAACAGTTCTAGGTCTTTTTCTTGCTTTGTTTCTTTGAGTTATGGAAAAGGGCCTGTGGAACACTCTCATAAAATAAACTGCATGGCAGCATTAAACAATGGAATACCTCAAGGAGTGTGCAGTCGTTGGGAACTATGAAAGGTTTGAGCCAAAAAAGCAGACCTCATGCTGACCGATGCGAGGTGTCTTCAGTCCAAAACAAAACAATAAGGGTATGTTTCAAAGGGTTTATTTTCCGCATACTGCCTTAATACGAGGGAAAGGGCGCAAAATTTAATTACAGTAATCCATAGCTTTCATAAGAACTATGGTTTTACGCCTCCTCTCCCCGCTCGTACAATACAAGGAGATAAGTGAAATTCATTTATTCACGGTGATTATGTTGCCTGAGCAAAAGCATGTCTATGGGGCCGGCTATGGGGCCCCCCGCGCCTTGGGAGTATGCGCTAATCAGCGCGAGCTCCCGAAACACACGATGTACTGTGTGCGTGTGTACGTGCCGCAGTACATCGTATTAGCATTTCCCCAATGATGACCCATTATGGCAGTTGTCTGGCATAGAAAACTTGATTTTGCTACACTTGTTCAAAAAAAGTGCAGTATTTTGCTGTTGTGCGCTTATCTCGTAACTTTATTAAAGTGTCAGAAAAAGTGGGCATTTTTTTATCAGGAGCGGGGCATTTACTAATTTACCATAATTTATGCCAGAAATCTACACTTACTCATAGGAAGCATAGATTTTTTTTTCTGGCACACAGACAAGGAAAAATGTGGATGTAATCATCTGCATTCATAACAATCTCTGTAATCACATGTGTATATCTATTACAGGAGATTGCAAAACTAAGCCAATTGTTAATCATTGATCATGAGTAATATAGAAATGATATGCAAATATTCTAGGAAGCGGGAATAGGTTTGTTATTTACATGGTTTGCAATCCACATGACAAATAGTCAACAAACAGCGTTGAACTTTTGCGCTAGTGGATGTACCACCAGCGATATTCTAATTAGCAGGGTGGGTATTACTACGCTGTAAATTTTGGGCCCA
>JAODAL010063888.1:0-19011 GCA_025379985.1 Phyllomedusa bahiana
AAGAAAAGGGGGTTGCGCAAAAGTCAAAAAAACTAACTGTGATGTTTTAGTACGATACACGGTTTTTTTGGCAACAACCTGTGCTGACTACAAGATTGTGGTTGTATTTAACTCAAGGTGGAATTTATAAATCACAGGTGTAATGGGAAAAATTTGAAAATGAACCCCATCTGAAATGTTCTGATAAAAAGTGGGGTTTTGCAGCTAACAAAGAGACCGCATTTAGAAATGATGTGTACCCAATATAAGTTCGGGTCCCCAATACCAGGAAATTTTTTAAAATGCAAACTGTTAATAAAAAGATTTTTCCACTCATGTTACACTAAGTCTTGGTAAATTTATCTTTCTTTATAGATAGAGCTTGTTGTGTTCTCCCGCGGGCCCCCCCCCCCCCCCGCCCCCACGCCCGTAAATTTCGGGTAGATGGCTTTAAAATTCTCTAGTTTCAAAAAAAATCTTCAAATCTCAAAACTAAAAAATTTGAAAGTTACAGCTAATAGTAGGTTTCTCTGTGCAAAAATGACAATTTCGTGGCGTTTGGCCCAAAAGGCAGAGCGCAGGTCCTACCCCTATGAGACGTGAAGACACGGGGAAAAAACAGGAAACCCCTTTTTCTTGAAACGGGTCAGTTTTTTTCCCATCCAATCGAAACCCTACAATCCAGTCATGACGTTGCACCCATTACCGCTTATTCGAAATCTGATTTGCTGGCTCCCAAAATTACAGGAAGCGCCGACAAAGGCGCGATTTTAATTGATGATCAAGTTTTTAAACCCTTTTTATCCATGATCTGGAAATTTCGTTTTAAAAAACCTTCCGATTCAACTTTGTCGTAAAAAACGCTCATCATTAAAAACAACACAGAAAACAATGTTAATTAACCCCTGGTTAAATTTAGCAAAAGAAATGACAACCAAAAATTAAAGTGGTATTTGCTGTAAAAAAAAAGTTTCTTTTTGTTTCCCCAAAAAGGCTTAGATAACCTTGGATATTAAAGTCTGAAGAAATTTTGCAGATAGCATTTAAAAAGTTATGCGCTGCATTGGGGCACAAGGAATTCAGTTTACCCCCAAAACGAATTTGAACTAAAGAACCCTTCTGGGACAAGCTTGAAAAAAGTGTAAAAAAAGGAGTTTTTTTTGTATGAGATATAGAAGCAGCCCCGGGGAGCACATTCCCTACTCAGTACAGTGAGGTGGTTTGAGCCCCAACGTCGCGCCCGAAAATTTTAAAAAGTGCGGGCGCAAGAATCCCACCGGTCTTATTGGGTTATTTTGCCAGTTTAGGCTACCCCTTCTTCTTTCCCCGACGTCTTTTCCCTGTAAAAGCCCATGTGCTCGCAGCCATTTTACAAATTTAAAAAACACTTCGTTTCCCCCCGAATTCCCCAAACTTCACTTGTTTAGAAGAAGTTTTCCGAAGTTCAAACGAAATTTCCCCTTTTGTTTGAATCAATTTGGGTTTATTGTGACCTCATCGGAATATCCATGCTTTTAGTGGGGGATTTAGATGAGGATCAACATGATTTTCAAGGTGGATTTTTTGCCTCCCTTTTACTCATGGGGATATGGGGTGAGGGAATCCAACTCAAAGAATTTACAATCCCCAAAATAGATCCACATTTTATGTGAGCAACCCCTTTTTGTTGGGGCAGTTTCGATAAATGAGTATGGTAATATTTCATCGAAACCTTCTCACCTAAAACCAAAATTTTTTAGACTTCAGTATAATCCATAAAATGGCTCTGACAAACAAAAAGGTACAGTTGCCCCCCCGGGCTGAGGCTCCTGACAAAATAGGTTAAAATGTAAAAATACATTATACATAGTTAATTTCTCCCAGTAACCAGCTACCTAAAAAATATTGTCATGCCTCATACATTTAAGAATGCTTTAAATGATCAGTTATATAACCTCTAAGAAAAAGCTCAAAATTATTATTGTAATTATTATTATTTTTAGTATGAATAACAAATAACACCCGTGCCTGATCAAAATTTCCACCAAAACTAAGCAACTAAGTGTATCCGGACTTTATGCACAGTCCTAAAATAAAGACTAAATAAAATTATACAGAACACAGAATTTGTGAGTTAATGCAAGTCTAAACAACAAAAGGTAGCAATTCAAATATGGGACATATTGGCAACAACTAGTGTTGATCGAACTGTTCTAAAAAAGTTAAGTTCGAGTAGAACTTCTTGAATTTTTAGAAGTCGAACTGAACAGTTTACTGTTCGTTTGAGTAAAGTTCTAGTTCTAGCTCGACACGCCATTT
Organism: Phyllomedusa bahiana; assembly: GCA_025379985.1. NCBI lineage: Eukaryota > Metazoa > Chordata > Amphibia > Anura > Hylidae > Phyllomedusa > Phyllomedusa bahiana. The sequence goes on from JAODAL010063888.1 coordinate 2,278, forward strand.
TCAGTTTCGTTTTCAGCGTTTTTTTGCACTTTTGGCAGCCATCCAATCACCTTTCTGCACTTTTGGCTGCCATCGAATCAGTTCAGAGCAGAGAGAAGTGTAAAAAATGTCATCGCTGAGGTGTAGGGCTCTCATTGGCTGTTAAAATCTAATTACCATGTTATATATATTTCACTGTATTGCCTTGTGAACGCCATTTTCGGCTCACTCTCTGTACTGTACAGACTGCTCTTAGTTAGATAGTATTTTCCTCTTCATAGATATCAATTGTTAGGGAATTTGGTATTGCTGGCTGCATCTTTCCCACACCCAGAAGCTGTTATTTGGTGACATTTGCAAGCTCACATAACGCCTAACTCTCATATACATGGATATATATTATACAGAGTGCATGGATTTGCTAAATCATACTCAGTGCCCAAAAGTTCAGTTTTTACAGTTTTGGGGGTTCATTAATTGTATAACACTGTCTCCAAATCTCCTATGTGTCAAAGGGGCTTTTGCTCCCTCTCAGGATGCAGGGCGCCATAGCAGCTGCTACCGCTGCACCTCCTATAGCTACTCCCCTGCTTGTAAGCTGTCCTCATCTTTTCAGTTAGCGATTGAAAGGAATGAAGAATTTTCGCCCCTCAATTTTTTTCGGTCACTCTTAGGGCATGCCCCACGCCACTGGTTTGTGGCCGGTTTTTCAGACAGTTTGCAGTTTTTCCAGACCGCCTGAAAAACCATTTGCAAACGGGCACAATGGGCTTCTATGGAAAACCTGTGCAGCAGTCCCCACTGCACGGGTTTTCCGCCCAGCGGTTTAAAAAACCACCGGCCGCCAGAAAAACATTGTGCTTGCACATTCTTCTGTCTGGTTTTCGGACGGAATATGTGCATGTCAATGGGAAGGGGGAGGGCTTCTCTCCGCTCATCGCGGAGAAAAGCCGTCCTCCCTGCAGCTGTGGGGACGGCACACAAACCAGACAAATACTGGCCAGATAAACCGACCGTTTTTTGTCCAGTACCGTGTAAACAGCCCCTTACAGCCAAATTCTCTTCACTGAGTTGTTCCACATAACCAGTTTTCTGTTATGGATGCCAATTACAGCTCCTCACCTGTTTAGGTATAAAAATTAACTAGAACATCTTCTTCCATAAACTTTAATGGCATTGAAAGTTCGAGTTCGAATAGAACTTCTAACTGAACTCACAAAAGCTCGAGGATCTAATCGAACTAGAACTAGAATGTTTTACTGTTCGCTCAACACTACCAACAACACCAAATCACCAATTCAAATCTCTGAACATGCTATAATATCATCATCATCATCATTCATTTTGGAGCGCCCTTGATTCCAGGGCGCTGTACATTTCAGGTGGGTACATAAATAACATTAGTCAAACAATTACAAAGTGACAATAAGTGACTAACAACTGGTACAGAGGGAGAGAGGACCCTGCCCGTGAGGGCTTACAATCTACAGGAAAGGGGTGAAGAGACAGAAGGTGGAGGGCACACATGTTTGTGGGGCGGAGCAGTGCAACACGGTTAATGTTGGTTATAGGAAATCCTGAAGAGGAAGGTTTTCAGGTTACATTTGAAGCCGATGAGAGAGGGGGAGAGTCTGAGGTTTTGGGGCAGTGAGTTCCAAAGTGTGGGGGAAGCACGAGAGAAGTCTTGGAGATGGTTATGTGAGGTGGTGATAAGAGGAGAGCAGAGGAGAAGGTCCTGTGAGGAGCGGAGGTTTCGTGAGGGGAGGTATTTAGAGGTTAAGGCAGAGATATACGAAGGGGAGAGGTTGTGGAGAGCCTTGTAGGTCAAAGTTGCTAATACACATAGATAGTAAATAAAGCATACCTTTCAAAAATATTCTATTAACATCAATTCAGTCCATGGTGGGGTGATAGAGAACGTGTTGGATAATAATGGTAAGGGTATTCCTTTTAAAAAAAATATATTCATCAGATAACCAGCATACTAATAAATTCACAAACTGGTCAAGCGCAAAAAAGGAAGTGCAAAAGCACACCACACAAACCTCAGGAGCTTCACTGAGTGAAACTACAAAAACTCCCAAGTGCTTCAAGATATCCTATGCATTTCAGAATATTACAGATTCTTTCATCAAGAATACGTAAGTGTGCTGTGGGCCTCATCACAAAGCACTAGCAAACAATCAAATTATGCAGATCTAAGTAACCTGTGCATTAAAATGATCAAACATTATTAAGCAAACCAAAACAAAAAACAATTGAAATTTATTAAACAAAAGCAAAGAAAAAAATGTTAAATTAACATCATAAGCAAAATAATATATATACACCAATACTGCATATATATGATGAATAAGTAAATAAATGCATGCCTAAATTATTCATGCTTGGCTAAAATTAGTTTAAAGTTTATTTAGAAATATTGGTTAAAAAGCAAACAGTTCAATGTCCCAGTTCAGACCATTTGAAACATTTGTTTTTAAGTTAAAAATGCATTTAGTCTCAGCTCCGGAAATAATTTTGATAAAATCACCTTTTTTTAATACTTACGGATACTTTTTCAATTCCAAATGTTGTCAAAAGTCTTTTAGTAAGTCCTAGATACAGTTTATTGCATGGGCAACCAATCACATAAATTACATTTGTCAAATGTCATGTATGAATGGGGCTGCGCCAGTTTTCTGGTGTACTTTGAGCCAAAAAGAATGTATGAAAAGGTGCACTCCAAACTTTGGTGCAATAAGTGCCTTTATAATGCACCAAAGACACTTTTTAATGCTTTGTAATGTGTCAAAGATTTGGGGGCTTGTCGCACAACATTCGTAGGATTAGACACATTTATGAATGTTGGACGCCAAACCTAGGCTCAGAACAGTCAGGGTATGTTCACATAGTTTATTTTGGGACACATTTTGCCACATATTGAGAGCCCCCCACTCAATACAGTAATCCACAGTACTCATAGAGAACTATGGATTATGCCTCCCCTCCCCGCACGGACAATACGATCGCATTGTACGAGCGGGAGATAATTGACATGTCATTTATTCATGCCGCTTACGTGCCGCGAGTAATGACAGTCTATGGGCTGTCATGCTGATGGCCGCCCCGCCCTGCCGCGGGAGGACACGCCGATCAGCGCGAGCTCCCGAGCACCTGGCGTAATTGTGGGGCGTACAGTTAAGCCGTGTGAACATAGCCTTAGAACAGCCAGACCAGATTAAAGGTGGTCTGCCTAAGCCTGAGTTGTAGTGGAACTACAATGTTCGTGTATGTGTGACCCACAGTAGAACAGATTCATACATTCTGGTGTATTCTACACTGCCTTAAAGCTATTTAGAAGTGGCCTGTCAGCATCAGGATTCATACATGTCGCCCAAAATGTCTGATTGGTAAAGGATTGTGTTTTTAATGCATTCTATACACTTATTTATACTAATGTAGTTACAGCAATTTCAACATGAATAACAGTGTCCACAGACAAAAGAAACCCCACTAGTTACAGCATCTCACAAAAGTGAGTACACCCCTAACATTTTTGTAAATATTATATTATCTTTTCATGGGACAACATTGAAGATATGGGACTTTGATACAATATACAGTAGTCAGTGTAAAGTCTATTTAACAGTGTAAATGTGGTATGCCCTCAAAATAACTCAACACAAAGCCATCAGTGTCTAAGCCGCTGGCAACAAGAGTACACCTCTAAGATAAAATGGACAAATTGTGCCCAAAGTGTCAATATTTTGTGTGCCCACTATTATTTTTCAGCACTGCCTCAAATCTCTTGAGCATGGAATTCACTAGAGCTTCACAGGTTGCCACTGGGATCCTCTTCCACTCTCCTATGATGACATCAAAGAGCTGGTGGATGTTAGAGACCTTGCACCCCTCCATCTGCCACTTGAGGATCCCCACAGATGCCCAGTAGGGTTTAGGTCTGGAGACATGCTTATCCAGTCCAGCGCCTTCATTTCTTTAGCAAGACACTGGAGTCTTGTTTGGGAGGGGATCATGCTCTGCTTCAGTACATCATAGTATATGTTAGAGTTCATGGTTCCCTCAAAGAACTGTAGTTCCCCACAGCCGGCAGCACTCATGCAGCCCCAAACCATGACACTCCCACCACCATGCTTGACTGTAGGCAAGACACATTTATCTTTTACTCCTCATATGGTTGTTGCCATACATGCTTGACACCATCTGAACCAAATAATTTTATCTTGGTCTCATCATACCACAGGACATAGTTCCAGTAATACATGTCCTCAGTCTCTGTCTTCTGCCAACTGTTTGTGTGCTTTCTTGTGCATCATCTTTAGAAGATGCTTTCTTCTGAAACAAGAGACAGGAAGGCCAATTTGATGCAGTGTGCGGTGTATGGTCTGAACACTAAGAGGCTGAGCCCTCCACCCTTTTAGCCTCTACAGCAATGCTAGCAGCACAAATGCATCTATTTTGAAAAGTGTCTCTGGATATGATGCTGAGCACGTGCACTCATCTTCTTTGGTCGACAAGGGTGAGGCCTTTTCTGAGAGGAACCTATCTGTGTGCTCTTGACCACTGTGGTGCAGCTCAGTGTCATGATGCTGACAATCTTCTTATAGCCTAGACCATATTTATGTAGAGCAACAATTCTTTTTTTCAGATCCCTAGACAGTTTTTCGCCATGAGGTACTATATTGAGCTTCCAGTGACCAGTATGAGAGAGTGTGAAATTAAATGCATTCTTTGTACTTGGATTCAATTTTTATTAACTCCTTAACGACCGCCCGCCGACTTTAGACGTCGGCTGGTGCGGGTCGTTCGTCTGCAGCGACATCTCTAGACGTTGCTGCAGACACCGGAGTTTGCGGCACCCGGGCGCCGCAGCTGCGCTGAGATCGGGGCTGTACTACACGGCCCTGATCTCAGAGCATCCCCTGCGAGCACCCAGCAGCGGGGGAAACCTCCGCATCCCGGTGCTTTAACCCTTTGATTGTGGCGGTGTGTTACCGCAGCGCAATCAAGGGTTTTCACTGCTCTGTCGGGTGATCGGAACACCCGGTGACCCGACCGAGCTCAGGGAACGGCTGCACAGTCAGCCCTGGGGACCTAGAGTGGCCCCAGAGCTGTCTGTGTATGAAGCCAGTGACCAGGACACACTGTGTGGTGTCCAGATCACTGCCTGTGTCAAAGTGACACCGATTAGAATGTATTAGCATATATGAATATGCAAAAACCTTACTAAGTGTTAAAAAAAAAATAATTGTAAAACAGTTACACCTACACATATAAGGTATCCACACGACCGTAATAACAAGTTATTAAATGTGAAATGTGAATGGTGTAAAAAAAAGTTTTAAAAAACAAAAAATATTGTAAAAAATAAAAACAAATTCTGCAATTATTTATAAGCAAATTTAAACTATTCCCCCATAAAATACAACTTGTCTCAAATAAAACTAGGCCTCATACAACTGTGTCATTGAAAAAATAAAAAAGTTACAACTGTTGAAACACAAGGAGGCAAAAACGAAAAAAAAATTTCTGGTCATTAACTACTTTTCGGGTGTTCGGCTTAAAGGACACCTCTTCTCTAACACCTAGCTTTTTTACTTTGGATACTTTGAAGAAAAGGCTGGCTACCTTTGTATTAGGCGCTCTTTTGCATGGTGGGTGGTCCAGGATCTATTGGATGGTCAGTGCTGCTCTAAATAACTAACAACTGGTCCAGTGGAGAGGGGGCCTTGCCTGTGGGGGCTTACAGTCTACAGTGAAGGAGGAAACTGACAGATGAAAGGAAGGGCAAAATGATTAGTGACATCAACGCAAAATTACTGCTGACACCCTCTCCACTCTTTCAGGGAGGGATGGGGGGCTCTACATGTATCAGCGTTTAATAGAATCACCATAATAAGTATAAAAAAAAACTTTGCCACAGATAGCAATATCCCAAAAGACTGAACTGGATGGATTTGAGATATGTGTATGGGAGAAATACACACTCTGGATTTCACATAGCATTCCCCACAATAAGTGAAACAATTAAGTCTTTGTCACAGATAGCAATATCACAAAATAAAAAAAAGCTTGTTCAGGAACAGGTGTGTATATGACACACACACTATGTATTTGAAAGGTATTTCACTCCAGTAACTAAAATCGGAAGTATTTTGCACAGAGTGCAATGTAGTGCAGCTACATAGAGATGCGTGCGCATAAGAGACACAGTGACAAATGGTAGAATGTAACATGGCAGCCCTATTTATAGGGCTGTGACATCACAGTAGCTTGCTGGCTGCTGATTGGCTGCATGTCTACACTAGTCATTGAGAGTGTTCCTTTCTTTCTCCCATAGTTCTTTGCCCCATGTCACGCCATGTGCTCGCGGCCATTTTACACTTGTGGCCATTTTAGATTCGTTACCATGAATCACCATGAACTTCGTCTTCGTTCAGAATCAAATTTTTCCTGAAATTCAACACAAATTCCACTTACTGTAGTCAGAATTGATTCGCTCATCCCAAGCCACAACTACTGACATCTCAGAAACGACAAGAGAAAAAAGCTCATCTACGTATCATTGGGATGTATGATTCTCAGGCATCCCAGATCCATGGAATTATCAGTAAATATTGGAATATTTTACTTCAAGATCATGATCTAAAAATGCTACTCCCAGAAAGACCACTTATACTGTAGAGGATGTAGAATAGTAGATTGAATATTGAACAGTCATTTTTCAGTCCCAGTAAGAAAGAATACATAACTTGACAGGAAACCTTTGGGTTGTTTTAAATGTGGATTCCGCAGTTTTTGCAGGTTCATTAGTCAATCTAAGAAAACTAGGGGTGCATCAATGGGTCAAAAATATAAAATTAAGACCTTTATCAATTTTTTATCAAGTGGAGTGCTATACATGGCCACGTGTTCATGCCCTCTAAACTATGTAGGGAAGACGAAACTTGAGTTTCGTAGACATATTGGTGAACACATAGAGGACATACAACGAGGGGCGGATACCCCGATTGCCCTACATGTTTGAGAAAAACATGAGGGGAAACCTGAATCCATTTCCTTTCAGGGCAATGATTTGATAGAACCACATGTGAGAGGTGGTGACTGGGACCATTTCATTTTGCACATATCTTTCTGGACTTAATGAAAATCTTACAATTAATAGTTTTTTGTGATATACTTATCTGTATCGATTTGTCATCCAAGTCGGGTTTTGTAACAAAAAGATATTATTAGGAACCTGATTTTTTATAAATTAGGATGGTTGTTTGATTATTATTTATTGAGACGGAGGTCCAGGACCGCGAAAATCCCCCAGGTCCATATGACAGCCATCGTCTTTATGTTTTTCACATGAATAATATTTTCTAAAATATGATTGGGAATATGTATTTCCTGTGCCATGCGTGTATCCCTATATACTGGTTGTTACTTGGTTATAGAACTGGAGTGATGGTTACTTTAGATATTATTATTAGAGATGTTCGAGTTCGAGTAGAACCTCAAATTTTGAGAAGTTCGGTTCGAAGTTCGAGTTGAACTTGAAGCGAACTTCAAACCCCATTAAAGTCAATGGGAGAAGATGTTCTGGTTAATTGTTATACCTATACAGGTGAGGAGAAGCTGCAATTAGCATCCATAGCAGTAAAATGGATACGTGGAACAACTTAGAGAAGAATATTTGGCTCTAAGGCTATATTCACACGGCTTAAAATGGGACGTATTTCAGTCCATAATTACTCGCCGTAGTGCGCGAATTGCGGCTGGAATACGTCCCAGTCATTACGGTAATCCACAGTTCTCATAGAGAACTATGCATTACGTCTCCTCTCCCTGCTCGGCGAATCCGCGGGGGGAGATAAGTGACATGTCATTTTCTAGCGGCGTATAAGCGCCGCTAGTAATGATAGTCTATGGCCCGGCGAGGTGCCGGCCCCCCGCTCCCTCCCCTGCTCCCGCCCCGCCCCCATCCACACGGTGTAATTGCGGGCCGTTATTACGCCGCGCAAATAAGCCGTATGAACATAGCCTAAGAGTCACAGAAAAAAATGCACAGGCTAAAATAATTCATTCTTTTTAATAGGGGGTGCAGCAATAGGAAGGGTTGCCGTCAGTCATCTATTAACCGTTTCAAGACCCCATGCAGCTAAATCAAATGGGGCCTCCACCTGTTACTAGTTCCCATTTTTAACATATCACTTGGCCCCTTTTTGATTAGGGCCACTGACAGGAGTACTGCCCTATTGGCACCCCTGGCACCCCTTTTACAGTAGCCTTACCCCAAAACCAGCAAAAATGACCTTATGGACACTCCGAATAAAATTAACAAGAAGAAACAAGTATGTGAAATAAGCTTTTTTTTCAATAGGACCTTTACTAATAGTGTCTTTTACAGTGGTCTGACACCAAAACCACCCATATGGCCACTCACAGTAAAATTAGCAAGAAGAAATGAGTATTTGAAACAAGATTTTGGGGAATAGGACATTGACTATCGCTGTCTTTTACAGCAGCATGACCCCAAAACAATCAAAAATTACCTTTCGGACACTCAATAACATTATCAAGAAGAAATGACTATTTAAAACAAGATTTTTTTGAAAAGGACAAATAGGATAACTATTAAAAAGGTCAAGAATTGTTCACAGTCTCTTATTGAAGAACTGTACTCCAAAGAAAGCAAATCAACAGTGCTCTTAAATGCCTATACTTTGCAACGGGCAAATAGATTATAAACAGAATTTTTTCTATGGAATATCTATACAAAACTCCCTAATTCCCTAACTATTGCTGTGTATAAGTCCCTAAGTTTGCTCCCCCCCCCCCCTCCCAAGTAACCTAACTAGCAGCTTTTCCTGTGTTAAATCGCTATTCAATGGTATTTCTGCCTGCTGGCAAACCAGCAGACACAGGCAGCAGTGTGTTCACTACAGAGAGTAAGTTGGAAATGGCGTTCAACAGGAAATAAGGTGACATACACATACAAGACGGTCATGTGATTTTAGCAGCCAATGAGATACCGACACCCTCACTGGTGACATTTTTGACCCCTTCTCTGTGCTCTGCACTGATTGGCTGGCCACCAAAACTGATGGAAGCAGCTGAAAAAGGCGGCACACGTCTGTGCCGAACCCGAACCGTGTACCGAACGTGCAGCAAAAAATTTGGTTCGGCTTGGGTTCAGAAAAAACGTAAAGTTCGTGCCGACCTAACCATTTTCCGAATGGTTCGGCTCAACACTAATTGTTATACCTATTTACAAATTCTACATCATTTCCTCTATACAGTATATGGAGTAGCATATGGGCTTGTTGTGAGGATGACTGTAGTGCCTGCTGGAATGTCACCAAGTGATTTGGGGACATGCAGATGCGTCAGGTGAGTTATTTGACCGGGCTTTGCATGTCTGTCTATCTATCTCTGATGCGGCTGTATCGCAATTACCAAGGGGATAGATTCACTACACATGTGCCCGGCAAATTGAAAGCCAGCGCATGCACATTAAGAGATTATAAGGTGCAATGTGTCACCCGAGACCTGTGAATGCACAGTGGATAATGTAAGATGCCGAATGACTTTGGAATGGATATAACTCTCATATGCAGCTGTATGTAGGTTAAAAAACATCTTTTGGCACATGGGGCAGCTGGTAGGATGTGATACTGAGTAGATGGATGAAATTTGGCTGTGTATGGGTGAGCGATGTGACAGATTGAGGAAGGGGGCATTACTTCATTATAAAAATATAAATTCCCCTCTCGCTGCCTATCTTTGGAACTGAGACTGTAGGTGGTAGAGCAAACCTGCTCTCACCCTCTTTCTATCTTTTTATGGATACACCATCCTGTCAGTATTGTGATCTTCAAGTACCCCCACTGATGACTCTTGACCTGTGAAGAAACGTGTTTGGGGTTTGCATGTGTAATTCTGCCTGCACTGAGGTCATTTATATATAAAATATTGCGATTTGATACTTAGGGCAGGAAATTACATATGATAGATATTTTTCCTGATAAAAAATGAGGGATTTATACCCTATATGGGATATCTAATCCTTCTTGTCTTGTAATCTTTGATATATCTGATACCAGTACGTCCTCTTTATATTCTATTTTTCTACTTTCCTGGATTAAGGACTATAGAGAATTAAGACCACTTAGTCTAGCGACACCAATTAGGGTGCGTTAGCTTTGTGGGATCGTCCCTATCATGACGTTTACCCCGCTAAGGGCCATTTGAGGGTCAGCTTTTGATAGGGACAGGTAGAGGTAGAGTATTCCATTTTTCTTTCATATCTCTGACAATATATATTTTGTACCCTTTTCTGTATTTATAGGACGTACCTTTCAAGTTTTGGATTGGATTTTCCTTGCCAGTCTGTAATTGGTGTTGTGTTGTGGCTACTTTGCCTTATTTAGGCTTTTTTATGGTTTATGATAATAATAAAGGTTTAGATTTTAAGGGTGGGATAATTTAGGATTTTTTGTTAATATATTATTTCTTGTCCTGTTGACCGTTTTTGGAGAGTTGACATAATTTATACTATACTAAACATTTTATGTTTTGCAATTATGTTAGATTCAATCTGAGGCAAAATATGCGTTTTATAAGATTGTGCCAAAACACAGACATACTGTATGTCACACGCTAGTGACAACTCATAAATCTAATATGCAGGGAAATATCACTAGTCTACAGTATAAGTTCAGAAATGATGTGGATGACTTTAACTAACAGCTCATCAGTTAAACTTTTCACTTTATTAATAAATCCATAGATAAAAAGAAAACCAGGCACAGTGTTCACATGATCCCATAAACAAAGAGACATATCAGAGAGCATGTTAATAGCTTACACGTTTCAGAGTATAAACTATGACTAAGGATTTACAGTTGAAAACGCCTAAGCTGTTAACATGTTCTCTGGCATGTTTCTTATGGGATCATGTGAACACTGTGCTTTAATATCCTTTTATATTTCCATTTATCAATAAGGTAAGCATTTTAACTGATGTGCTGGTCAAGTTGTCCACATGATTTCTGATCTCTTTTGAAAACAGCTCCAGAAGCACTGTTTGGACCTTGCACACTTCAGGTAAGCAGGATTAACTTGTTTCTCTTTGTATACAGTATAAGTTACCTTATTTTATTTGCAAAACTATGGCCAAGCTGCAATCAGTTGCAATTTGCTTTTTCTCAGTGGCCAGGCTCAAATTGGTATAGGGAGGAGCAAGGAAAGCTGCCTTTCAGCTGTTCATGCACAACATTGTGCAAGGGCACTGTGAAAGGGCAGTGACATAAAGGGAAGCAGAGGAAGAAAGCAAGATACAGAGTGCAAGAGGTATGTGCAGTACGTGCAGTCATCAGTAGCTGCAGGGGAGCAGAATCAATTCCACCCTAGTCTGACACCAGTGTGAGACTGAGGTGCCTGGGGCCCACCAGTTGATTCTTAGGGTCCAACACTAGAGTTGATTCTTGTGGCCTATTATACAGCTACTCTACATGACTGATTATATGCCCTTTGTACTGTACACTGCCACTCTCTATCTGCTTCTCTGCCTGAAAAGCAGCTTCAGGTTTGCCATGTCTGAGGACCACCATGCCCAGAAGAATACAGGGGGTAGGTAGGCATAGCTCCCCTGTGGACCAGTCCAAGCCTGACTAACAATGTCTGTGGCTGCATTTAATCATCAACATTGGGGGGTCAATGTTGCAGTAGTTGACAGTGGATCCTGCCATGTGCAGGACACATAAAAGTTAGTCTAGTGAAAGACTCTGGCATATTATGCATCAATAAAGGATCCTGTCTATATCTGGAATGTGATCACTTTTCTCAACAGGAATGTGTAAGCAATTTCTGGATTTAATAAAAATAATTATTGTTTTGACAGCACTGTAAAGAATGTGATGCTAGAAACATGGAACTTATATGGAAAGACCATAACAGCGAATATATGCACATGGCTTCTGTGCCTCTTGCAAGATGCCCAGTGGGCTAAGGTACAATAAGCTTTTACTGGTGTTTTATCATAAAGCAAGTTTGAGCTACAGTAGCTATAGTTACAGCTAAAGTTACTTCTAATATCAACTGTATATACATGTTCCTGCTTTACTAGTTGATAAATGTAATAATAATGACACATAATTGCTTAGTATTCTTGTAATGGGGCTGTGATTCGTTTTGAAATTTCTGATTAATAAATTTGAAACAATTCTCCAAAAGTGTCTTTTTGACTTTTTAAATACTTTTACAGAATATTTAAATATTAAGCTGTTTTATTTTAAATTAATAAAAACAGTTTTTTTATCTGTTATATATGCATATATAATTTGGGAAAATACACCTACAAAGAATGAAACTTAGTATGATGGGGTAGACTATCAAATATGAAAGTAATAACATTTCAATTCAATGAACAGTTCTACCTTTTTACTGTAAACCTGCTTTGTTGCTCATAGCATGACTACTTACACTGTAGGAAATAACAGAAAAGAGTGAAACTAAATGACACGTTTGAAATTTATACAATTTAAACAAATTTCACCATCAGAACTTATTCCATATCTCAGTGCCTGAACAGTTTACAGGCATACATTTTACCAGAGATATTGTGCTTTTCTATTCATGAGGGATCAGTATGCTATAAATAGTTATAATCAGCTTCCAAAATGTATAGGCTGTTTAGAAATTACTAACCACCAACGAAGGGGTTATGTATCTCATGGGAGAGAGGCATAGTAAAAAGGATTGCAACCATGCCAGTTAAGTTCATCTATAGACAGCTGTTTTGGGGTGGTTAACCCTTCCCCTTCTCAGTGCAGAGTAGAATCTGCTGGCTAGGTGAGAAGGTGGCTTAGAAGGGGAAATATATCTCACTGGAAAGAGGCACCATGTCGATTCTTAGTCAGCATTTTTGCACCTCACTGGGCATTTACATACAACAAAGGCTTTTGGGAAAGAGCTGAAGAGCTCACCAGCACCATCTATTGGATGTAGTTATCCTCAATTCACATGTGACTAAGTCTTGCAACGTGAAAGGATTGGAACCAAGCCAGCTGTTTTGGGGTGATTTGCCTCATGTGTCTCTCCCCAATGAGATACATTACTCCTTCACCGAGCCAGTCAGTAAGGTCTACTTTGCACTGAGGATGGGCAAACACCACAAACAGCTTTCTGTAGATGTACTTCATTGGCATGGTTTCAATCTTTTTTACGTTGCAAGTTACAGTGAGCCACATGTGAATTGAGAATTACTACATCCAATAGATAGTGCTGGGGAGCTCTTCAGCTCTTTCTAAAAATCCTTTGCTGTAACCACCAACACGTAATATAATCTTCTTGGACTCTACATTTTGCCTTAAAACAAAATCAAGATGATATTTTGAGAGCACGTGAAAAATTTACAGTTTCCATGTAGAATTGAAAGAGGTTGTCTAACTTAAAATGAAGGAAAAAAATAGGCTAGAACTGCTTCCAAAAACAAAAAACTGTGGCATCTAATCTATTACAAAATTGTGCAGTATATAGAAACTAGGGGGAGGAAAAATTTATGTGAAGATAGGGATAAATTAGCATGTAAAAAAAATTAAAAAAAATATTTCCCATTTATCACATAAAAAAATCTGAACAACATATAAATTAGCATAACTGGCACTGCAGAATTCATAAAGTCTAAACTTTGGAGATTCGGCTGGGTATATGTCCACATATGCTGATTGTATCCAGCTACTGTTCAGCACCTAAGAAGATATGGACAGAAAATCAGGACTGTCACAACACAAAAAAGAAAAAAAAAAGATTCTCTGGAGTTTTTATCTCTTATAGTAAATATAAATATTTACTATAACAGACCTGTCAGAAATGGTGAACGGCCCTCCAACAATTTAAAGACTCATAAGTGACATCTTCTTAAAACAGGAGAAAATCCTACCGGTGTTCGTGATAGTCGAAGCCAGGAAGGAAAATGGTCTATAACAAAAAGCAGCGCAGCTGGGGTTCCTTGGAGAAACAAGCACCTGGAAAAAGGACTATGAGACGGTGCTCACCTGGTTCGGCTGTACGTCTACCCGGTACAGCTCGTACTAGCGTTTTCTATGAATCCTTATCGGTGCATACAATCCAGCAGCTCCCGCTCGCTCCTGCCAACGGCGCCATGAGGGACGCCAGGAAAATGATTTGAACAGTTCGCTCAGAGGATCACCCGATCCAATTAGCACGATGGGGCGGCTTAAATGAAGTGCTGTATAGAAGAATACTAAAATACCCTCAACATAAGTTGAGAAAGACTTTTTATTATAACAAAAAAAGGTAAACATGTACTACGCGTTTCGCAGGTGCGCCCTGCTTCCTCAGGTACATACGATATTAACAGATCTCACGGACTTTAAATAGGGACAGGCTGAATGGCCCAATATCAAAGAGAGGCTCAATGGATTACATTTGTTTGTAAACACTTACTCTGGACATAGTAAAACATAGGATACACAGTAATCGAGGAACAGGAAACTGGATACAAGAAAAATAAACAAATACAAACATACAAAGGGAATATACCAATAAAAATATATATACCACGACTAATTTGCTTATAGGAAATAGATAGCATAATGCATACATATAAATATAAAAAAATACATATAAAAAACATCTATTAAAATATGTATATAAATTATACTATAAACATTACTGAAAACGGAACCAAATTTAGAAATAAAAAGGAAATATTTCAATATATATACATATAAATACATGCAAAAAAAATAAAAATTTTTTTATATATAAAAATATAAATATATATATTATATATATATTATATATATATATATATAAAATATAATATATAAAAAAAAGCAATATTATGTAATATATATAAAATGAAGCAAAAATCACTAAAATATGTTAAGTCCCACCCATATAAAAAAAATATATGATATACATACAAGAGATATATAATTGTATGACTCATATATTATAAAATATAATTAAATCTATAAAAGAATAATAAAGGGGATAAATATATGAAGAAATCAAACAATCACATCCTGGACCTCATTTAATCCATACGGTCGCAGCGTATTCAATTGATACATCCAATAGGCTTCTCTTTCGCTTAATCTTTTAGGTCTATCAGCTATTTAGGGATAAATGTGCTCGATAGGCTGAATTTTAAAATCTGGTGTTTGACTCTTATGGACTAACTGGAAGTGTCTAGGGACACTATACACCATACGGCCATGTACCACATCGTATCGGTGATTGACCAGACGTCTCGACAGCTTGGTCGTGGTCTTGCCCACATATTGGATTCCGCAATGGCATGTAATTAGATAAACTACGAAGGAGCTTGTACATGTAAGATGCTCTCTGATTTTGAATAACTCCCCGGTAGCTGTCGATTTAAATTGATCACCCTTTATTAATTGCTGGCAACATTTACATATTGGATGGCTGCAAGGAAAAGAACCCCGTGGTTTTGACTCTGTGTCACTTTTTTCAATAGCGGGGGCATGTTGCCTAAGGCGAAATGGTGCTAATATATTTTTCAGTGTCCGAGCTCTGCGATAAATATATTTAGGCTTATTAGGGATCACACCTTTTAGACCTGAGTCCCGTAAGAGAATATTCCAATGGCGGTTGATTACATTCTGAATATCTCTGTACTGTGAATTCTGAGTTGTGATAAAACACAAATCGAATTTTTTGGTATCTTTTGATTTTTGATAGTCATGTAAATATGACTCCTGGCTGAATCTAGTTGCTTTTTTGCATGCTCCCTGCAGTAACTCCCTGGGATATTTCTTTTGAAGAAATTTTTCTGTAAGTGTGGTGGCTTGGGAGACATAATCCTCCTCTTTTGTACAGTTTTTCTTGAGCTGTCTATACTGGCCATAAGGAATGTTTTTAAGCCAATTCTTCTGGTGATTTGAGCTGTAAGCCAAGTAATTGTTGGAGTCGGTAGGCTTAAAATGTGTTTTTGATACCAATATATTGTTTTCCACGTACAGATCTACGTCTAAAAGGTGATCTCGCTTGGATGGATCGTAGCTGTAAAAGTGATATCTTTGGACCTACTATTTAAAAACTCTAAAAACTTGTTAAAATTTTCCTGTGTCCCATCCCAAATGATAAAAAGGTCATCTATAAATCTCCTGTAGTATAAAATATGACTATAAATTATTGATAATGTGCTCCTCCTTGAATAATCCCATGAACAAATTAGCTACAGACGGGGCTACTCTCGTGCCCATGGCCACGCCTACTAGCTGATGGTAATGAGTTTCGTGGTATTGAAAATAATTATTTTTCAAAATTAATTCTAAGCTAGTTAACAAAAATTCTTTAAAATCCGCAGTAAAAA
Organism: Phyllomedusa bahiana; assembly: GCA_025379985.1. NCBI lineage: Eukaryota > Metazoa > Chordata > Amphibia > Anura > Hylidae > Phyllomedusa > Phyllomedusa bahiana. The sequence continues at coordinate 18,617 of JAODAL010063888.1, forward strand.
TTGGTTCCGTATCTAAAGCTTTTTTAACGGCTATTAAACCTGCATCATGTTGTATATTAGAAGTAGAGAGCCGTTACGTCTAAAGTATCGAGCACATTCATCCCCAAATAGCTGATAGACCTAAAAGATTAAGCGAAAGAGAAGCCTATTGGATGTATCGATTGAATACGCTGCGACCGTATGGATTAAATGAGGTCCAGGATGTGATTGTTTGAATTCTTCATATATTTATCCCCTTTATTATTCTTTTACAGATTTAATTATATTTTATAATATATGAGTCGTACAATTATATATCTGTGTATGTATATCATATATTTTTTTATATGGGTGGGACTTAACATATTTTAGTGATTTTGCTTTTATTTTTTTAAAAATTTTTACATAAATTGCAT
>JAODAL010063889.1:0-19011 GCA_025379985.1 Phyllomedusa bahiana
CCAGAATGTCTTTGTGCCCTGCCTGCCCTCATGCTGTGTGGCGCCGCCGTCACCTCCCACCTCTGTCACTAATGTTGCCCCTGAGCTTCAGTTTTTTTTTTTCCAGCTTTCGCTGGAGCTTTATCAGCCTACATTCCCATTGAGTTTTTGGTCGTTTTCCCTTTAAGGCCACGGGAATTTTTTGTGAAGCGATTCTAGAGCGGGGCAGTCATCTGCGTGTTCATACTAAAACAACAACTTGTATGGACCAAACCAAGCTCACCTTGATATTTATGCTGGCCATCGTTTTTCGCCCCTGCGGCTCTGTGCAAGCCTGGAAATAGTAGCTTTTTAAGCGATTTTCGTGCCAAAGTAATTGGAAAACAAACGAATTTTTTTTCGAAAATTCGGGAAGTGCCCGATGGGAATTTTTGGAATTCCCCCTCTCTAGGTAAAGCTTTTGCAAGCAGAAAATTGCCTAGTTCAACATTGGTAAAATAATTGTCCATGGTGATGTTTCTACCTGATTGAATATTGGAACAGCAAGGTTTTGACTATTTCAGACCCCAGATCCTTCTGTTCTGGTGCACCAACCTCTTTGCCACAGTGATTACGCCATTTATGTTCATAATAATTTGTGGGAATCACACACCAGAAATTTTTTTTTCCCGTACTTGGCGGCTTGCTGGGCATGTATTGTATGAATTTGCAGCGTCCTCTGAACGGTACAAGTTGCTCATCTACAGTAACATTAGAAATAGGATTGAAAAGTTTTGTGCAATTTTGAAAAATATGTTCCAGATATAAACTGTAGGGGTTTAATTTGTCTGTTTCAAAACCTCGCTGCCAATTTCGCTTATCATCAAAGCGAATGATTTTTCTAAATTTTCCCCATATCTGCCCACTGAATTGTCGCCTTATAGTGTGATCAGAAAGTGGGTTCCAGAATTTAAATTTTCGTATTGGGACATCATACGATTTTTGACTCCCTGCCAGCAGGAAAAGTCCAAAATATGCATAAAGTTCCTCTTTTTGATTATTTTTCCGGACTTATTTTTTGCAGAAGCAATACGTCTTCCTTCTAGGTTTGAACATAAAAAGGGGCCTCTTCTGCCCAAAATTGTCAGAAAAATAAGTAACAGAAAACATCTTTGGGGGTTTAAAATAACTGGGACTTCCCCAGCTCCATTTACCTGTCTCACATATTGTGTATTGGAGTACGTCCGATAATGTAGGATTACTGTCCCCAAAAAAACATTGTTTTGGATATTCTTACATATCACTTCTTGAGGTTTCCATAGATTCCCTTCTTCATCATCAGAAGAATCACTGGATGAGGAGTTTGATTAGTGGTGGCAGATATTCTTCATCAGACAAAGTTTGTTCACTTTTTATCATCGCTTTGAAACATAAAACGTTCAATCTCTTGGTTGTCAGACACTTGGGGGAAGACTGTGCCATTGCTGACTAGATGTTAGAAAATGAAACGGATTTCCTCTCAACAGCTTATCTTATCACGGTCCTTCGCAATTTAGTCACAGTGTATCTGTCCTCATACTCTATATACACAGCTCATTACTGTGTTCAGAGGACCCGAGGTGATGTCATGGCCTTATCACTCCCTCCAAAAATCACATGGACATCCTCACATGTTATTATCCACACCCTGGCCCCTCCACCAGCATTACTGAGTACAAATAAAGTAACTTGAGACACAAACACTTCTGAGACATGATAAAAACGCGGGGGCCAAAAAGGGCCCCCCAATTATACAGTGAATTTTCCCCAAACGCTTGTTACACCAAAATGCCTATGAAAAAAATTATTGAAAAACGGGATATTAACAATGCATACTTGGGGAATACTGGAGTTTAAAATTCTAACTAAAGTAATTTTGCAGATAAAGCAAAAAGTAAGCATGGGGGCTAAAAGGCCCCAATATGCTTGGGGGTTAATCATGGCAGTGAGACTAAAGAGGGGTGTCCGGGAGATAAGTATGAATGAATCTTATCTTCTATTTTTACTCATGCCCCGAAGGACCAACAACTATTGTTAGATCCTGGAACACCCCTTTAAACTGTGTACAAGTGGAAAGAAAAAGCAAAGCATTCTTGCAAAAGTCTAAAATTAGACCCCAACCGAAACTGTATTATAGGGGGTCTAAAAATGAATGAAGATTGCTGACTAAAACTTCAATTTTTTTTTCCCCAAAGGAAACACTTTCTGTATGAAAGTTTTTTTTAAGTAAAAAGTTCATAGCCTTCCAATTAGATAAGTTGCCCAAACAGCAATATTGCTGCTATCTACTCTTTTTTAGTATGTTTATTGGGAATAACTTAGAATTCCCACTTCTGTGCTTTACAGAAAATAGTAAACTCGTGTCTTTTCCTTAGTACATTACTTTTTTTGATATTTGTCCAACCAATGTGATTTTTGGATATTTTTTCACAGCTTGATTTATTTTCTTTTAAAAATTCATTCATTTGGGGCTAACTACAGATTTTTTCCCCCAAGGAAACTTTACAGTGATCTGCCCATGGAACTATCATAATGTGAATTGTTGTTTAAATAGTAGTACTATGCCTAATTTTAAAAAAGTGGACCAATGACTAGTAGATTTTACTATTTTAAGAGAACCATTCATGGTGAAATCTAGAAATTCCTGTTTATAAAAATCACAGTAGATCTGTTATTTGTGATATGTGGAAACCAGCTTGTCTGGCACCAGCAATCATTCTATGATCCAAAGCAACTAAGATCACATTTCTTCTCCATTCCGTTTTTTTGCTCTTAATAACAATAGAACCACAGGTCCATGTTATCATGGTTTTGTGCTTGAGTTACTGCCAGAAGATTGAATGATTAGATGTTTGCACTAATGGTGATATTGACTGGTGGACTTTATATCGCCATCATTGAATCTATATGCAATTTAATTGCAAATATATTATTGTGGCAAAGCAAATGAAATTTTACATTATTGTAGTTTTGTAGTTTATTCTTGTATTTTGCCAGTGCTAGAAAGTATACATTTTATGACAGCCAGTAGCATATCAGTGCATTCAGATATTTTAAGAAACCAAATCCTTTAATGATTTTACTCAAAGGAAACTGCATAGCTGTGAAAAAGACAGCTTGAAAGAGACCTATACTGATTCATATCTGAAATTTCTGAAAAGTTAGCTGTGACACCAACATAGCTGCAATTGACTGTAATCTGTTTGCCCAAGGGTGGTCCATCCGGAGAGATTATATTGCATATCCTATCCCACACTGAAATTCCTAGCTTGCTGATAGTTCTGTTTTACGAAAGTACTAGCTCCTGTTACTCTTCTTAAACAACAAAAGAAGAACTGGACATTTACCGGGCTGATTTGACCAGGAATCACTTTACTTTAATTATTATGCACAGCTCAGACACAGACTATGAAAAGTTATGTTTGTTCTATGTCTGCATGTTCCAAAAAGAGAGCATGTCTGGTTCATTAAAAATTGCTTGTAAATTTTACAACAAGCTTTTTTTCTCAGGTTAAAAGATTATACATACGTTGCTTAAGCCCGGGAGGTTAAAAGATGATGTATTTGTTGCTTAACCCCTTACAGACACATGACATATGGGTACATCATGGTGCCGGTAAGGGTGCTTTCACATAGCACAGTTTTGGTGCAGTTTTAACTGCGTGCCAATTAAATTGCATTATTACCAGCAGGCTTTTTTCACTTATCTAAACTGTTTGGAAAGTGAGTAATCAATTGGTGTGTTTGTAATCCACAAGACTTCAAACACAGTAATTGATTACTTACTTTGAAACACCTTATCGAACAATTTAGACAACTGAAAGAAGCTTACTGGTAATAAAGGCAGTTTAATTGAAGCGCAGTTAAAACTACACCAAAACTGCGCTATATGAAAGCACCGTAAGGACTTAGGAAACAAGCTTATTACCTAAATCTTCTACATAGAAGGCTGGTGTCAGCTGCTAATTGCAGCTGACACCTGCTGCTAACAGCAAGGAATTGAGCTGGCTCTGTTCTCTGTTGATTAACCCTTAAGATGCTGTGGTGGAATCTAAATGAATCAGAAATGGTGCCATGCACCGTTCCTCACTCCGATCGGCACCCCTGTTGCGGAAGGTTCTACTGGCGATTGCACTCCAGGGGGTCTCAATGTATATGATAAAGAAAGAAAAGTTTAAAAAGTATAAAAAAGTAAAAAATTAAAAGTTCAAATTTTGCCATTTTACAAAAAATAAAAATAAAATATTACACATAATTGATATCACCGTTTCCAGAAAAGTCTGATCTATTAAAATATAACATCAATTATCCCATATGCTGAATACAGTAGAAAAAATAAAATTCCAAACTCCAAAACTTTGTGTTTTTTGGATTATTTCACGCCCCCCTAAAACTTCAAATAAAAAGTGTTCAAAAAGTTGCATTTATCACGAAATAATACCCATAAAAACTACACTTCAGTCCGCAAAAAATGAGCCATCACTCAGGTCTATTAGTGAAAGAGCAAAAAAGTTATTGGTCACAGAAAAGGGTGCTGCAGCGCAAATTTAAGAAATAGAGAATGTTTACATTTTTTAACATTTCTAAAACATAATGATAACTTATTAGTTAGAAAATTGTCTAGGTCTAAGACTTTCTTTGTTGCCCATAGCAGCCAATCACAGCTCCCCTTTCATTTCATGTAGTGCTCTGTAAAAATGAAAAGGGAGCTCTGATTGTTATGGGCAATAAAGAAAGTCTTACACCTACACAGTTTTCATACATGTGGCCCTAAATAAATGGTATCTTTGGAATCATATCGACCTGCAGAATACAGATAATACATGATTTATACCAAAGAGTGAACAACATTAAAACAAAACCCCTGTAAACATGGCACAAGTCTTTTTTTTTCACATGTCACCCCACTAAGAATTTTGTTTCCGCTTTCCCAGTACATTCTTTCATAAAGTCAATGACACCATTAAAAAGTACATCTTGTCCAGCCAAAAAACAATCCCTCATACAACTATGTAGATGGAAAAATAATAAAGTTATGGCTTTTGAAAGGGGAGGAGGAAAAAAAAGAAGAGCCATATCATTATGTCCAGCTGTCAGGCTTAGGTTAAACAAATTACATGGAGCTGGGAAAACTATGGGGGGGACAGAAGTCACCACTGTGTCCTAGGGACTAAGAGGACCTAATGGCACTATTGCAACTTAAGTGGACTGCAGCACTATAAGGCCTGGTTGATAGAGGAGCTTTTGTTGGAGATTTCATCAAAATCTATGCACAAAAAAGTACAGCATGCAGCACTATGTAATTCTACCGCTGTATAAAGCATTGGTGTGACCTCACTTAGAAAATGCTGTTCAGTTCTGGGCTCCAGTTTATAGAAAAGATGTAATGGAGTTAGAGAGAGTGCAAAGACGAGTAACCAAACTTATAAGGGGAATGAAGCATCTTAGTTTATGAGGAGAGGTTAGTAGAACTGAACTTATTTAGTCTTGAGAAAAGACGGCTTTGGGGGACATGATTAAGTTATATAAATACATAAATGGTCCCTACAAAAAGTATGGGGAAAAATCTTTAATGTAAAGCCCCCTCAAAAGACAAGGGGACATTCCCTTCAGCTAGATAAAAAAGGATTCAATCTCCAGAGAAGAAGGGCATTCTTTACTGTAAGAACTGTAAATCTGTGGAATAGCCTGCCTGAGGAGCTGGTCACAGCAGGAACAGTTGGCAGTTTCAAGAAAGGCTTAGATATCTACCTGAAACGAAAGAACATTAATGCGTATGTAGCTATGTAAAATTCTGGATCCTGGCTGGTGGCAACTCTAGGGTCAGAGCTGGGGTCTCCCCTGGAGCAGATTGGTTCTTGTCTTGTTGGTTTCAGGGCATTAACCAGTGGTGAGGCTGGGCTTGAACTCCTTGTCTTCCTCCCTTCAACCACTTTTTCCCCACCCTTGGTTGAACTTGATGGACACGTGTCTTTTTTCAACCGTACTAACTATGTAACTACTTTTTCCATTCAAACCAAGGACACCATAATGGAAACTTAACAAATCTCTTTGTAGTCAGTGGGGTTCGTCGGGTGTCGCTGGTGTCCAGCATGAAACGGATCTGGCACCATTATTATTTTCATGGTTCAATTCTTATGACAGCGGGGAAAAACAAAAATAGCAGCACAGATGTGACATTATGTTAGGTTCTCCATTTATGCTTTTGCAACCAGGCTTTGTGTATCTTCCACAAATAAAGATTTAGGGTGACATACATGAAAGGGGTTGCATCATTTTTTTTTTTTTTGAGCTTTGAGCTTTGAGCAAAACAATCTGTTTTGGCCCTGTTCTATATGAACCGTTGTATGCCAAAACTTGGCACAATCTGTGCCAGACACGACACTTTTGAATGTGCCAAAGATGCACGGGCGTGTTGCGCAAGAGTCATACAAAAATGTGCCAAAGTTTGGCACGAGCATGTCATACAGATCCATACCAGTTTCAGTGGCATAGCTGAGACAAATTTTGCCATAGAATGGGACATATTAATATAGTGCTGCAAGACTTTTTTATACTTATTGTTGCATCGTACACTATGAAAACAGAGGTAGAACTGGTGAGTAGGTGCCAGGGCTGGAGGGTGTCCTCCTTAGGGTTTTATGTATGAAAACTGTCTAGCCATAATATCATCTTTGTTGGCCATAGCAACCAGTCAGAGCTCAGCTTTTATTTTTTCCGAGCACTATATTAAATGAAAGCTAAGCTCTAAGTGATTGTTATTGGCAACAGAGAACGCCTTACTACTAGACAGTTTTCATACATAAGGCCTATGGCTTCTTGTTGTGGAAGAATATTTCCTATGGTAATTCACATATATTAAAAAAGTGCTTGCTTGTATTTATCCCTTCACTGCAGCTCTGCAGCAGCATTTCCTGTTTAAAAGCTGTTTCTCTCCTGCATATTCTGAGGCTGGAGGCACAGAGCCAAGAGGGTGAGGATTAGGTGGTGCAATTTTAAGGCAATGTCAGAAGTTGAGATGATGTGCTGTGGCTGGATTGATGGATCCAAAGTGCAGGTGAATGATGTGATGGCGAAATGGGTCTGCGTTACTTACGGCTCTAATTCGGGATGTCTAGTTACAGTTTACAGTACACAATAGCACAGGTAATTTCACAGGGAGGGGTACATTCACTCATCGAACTTCATTATTTGTTTCTAAGCCCCATCTGCAACAATCACTCTGGAGACAAGCAGGAGTAGAATTTACTGGTACTTCTCCAGCTGAGCTTCCAAGCCCAGCAGTATTCAATTAATAGGCATCTACTTTTTTCCTGTACACCAGGGTACACCTGCACTCCTATTTCTTTAGAACTGGGCAACATGTCACATTAGGGCTGCGCCATTTTTTTGTGTATTTTGCGCAAATAAATTGTTGACACCCTTTTCTTGTCACGGGCAACGGTAGTGGATCCTCTGGACCACCACAAGCGATGGCGTAAGCCACATCAGGGAGTGGAATCTAAGTAGGTCCCGGTTTTCACCAGAACCCGCCGCAAAGCGGGATGGACTTGCTGCAGCGGGAGTCTACCAGGTCGCTTCCTCTGATGTGACTTGCTTGCGGAGGCAGCCGAGGTGTAGCGTGGTACAAAATCGTAAGGCAGGCTTATAGTCGGGGACAGACAGGAAGGTCAGGATAGGCGGCAAGATTCGTGGTTGAGGGACGAAGGCAAATGGTACGGTACAAGTCTTCAGGAACGCTTTCTCAGTAGGCGAAATGGCACTAAAGATCCGGCAGGGTAACCAGGAAGAGGCAGGCTTAAATAGGGGCAGCGACCGGCAATAGCAAATTACTGGTGCACTGGCCCTTTAAATTTAACACTGCCGGCATGCGCGTGCCCTAAGGAGCGGGGCCGCGCACGCGCCACGGGTCGGAGACGGCGGCAGGAGCGTGGCCGTGTAAGTGTACCGGGGGACAGGCAGGGTCGCGGCGCCGCTCGGCAGCAGGGCACCGATGCACCTGTGACCCGGGATGAGGGTCGCAGAGACATCTGTGACAGTACCCCTCCTCCTTTGGCCTCCCCCTCTTTCTGGCCTGAAGGAATCTCCGGATAACATTATGGTCCAGAATATTGTCATCTGGTTTCCAGGACCTTTCTTCGGGCCCGAACCCCGTCAAGTCAATGAGGAAAGACGCTTCCCTCTGACCGTCTTCATATCCAGAATCTCCTTTACAGTAAAGACATTGGTGGCGTCAGCCTCAGGAGTTGGAGGAGAAACTTTCCGAGAAAAACGTTTTAGGATGACTAGCTTCAGAAGAGAGACATTGAAGGAGTTCGGGACCCGCATAGTGGGAAGAAGACGGAGCTTATATGCCACTGGGTTTATACGCTTCAGCACCTCGAACGGTCCCAAGAACCGGGGACCAAGCTTATAGCCGGGGATCTTGAGGTGGATATACTTCGCCGACAACCACACCTTGTCACCAGGAGAGAAGATGGGAGAAGGTCTTCATTTTTTGTCAGCTTGTATCTTAGTATGAGCGGAAGCCCGCAGTAAAGATTGGCGTGTCTGAAGAAGGGAGCGGTACTGGCAGATTCTGAGTCTAAAGAGTTGTAAGGGAACTCAGCCCAAGATAGCAGGTTAGACCAATCATCCTGACGTGCGGAGATGAAGTGTCGCAGATAGCAGCCCAGAGTCTGATTAACCCTCTCCACTTGCCCGTTAGACTGAGGATGGTAGGCCAAAGATAAGTCCAGTTTAACTTGGAGTTGGCCACAGAGGGAGCGCCAGAACCTGGAAACAAATTGGACTCCCCAATCTGAAACAATGTGCTGAGGAAGAACATGTAGTCGGAAGATGTGTTGAAAAAACTGACCGGCAAGGTGAGGAGCAGAGGGTAGACCTGGCAGAGGGACAAAGTGAGACATTTTGGAGAAGCGGTCCGTGGCCACCCAGGTAACGGTATTCCCAGAGGAAGATGGGAGGTCAGTAATAAAGTCCATAGCCACGTGGGTCCAGGGACAGCTGGGAATCGGCAGTGGCTGAAGCAGGCCTGCTGGCTTGAGACGAGGCGACTTGTTACGGGCACAGGAAGCGCAAGATTCCACGAACTCTCGAACATCTCGGGCCAGGCCAGGCCACCAATAAAAACGGGAGATAAGCGAGCAAGATTTCTGCACCCCTGGGTGCCCAGCCACACGAGAGCAATAACCCCAAGACAGTATCCTCTTCCGTAGAGTCGGACGTATGTAAGTCTTGCCGGGAGGAATTCGTTGTAGGTCAACGGGCGCAGCAGAGATCAGCCGTTCTGGGGGAATGATGTGCCGTGGAGCAGGTTCATCCCCAATCACGTCAGAGGCATGTGAGAGGGCATCAGCCTTGACATTCTTCTCCGCCGAGCGGAAGTTGATTACAAAATTGAACCGGGAAAAGAAGAGAGACCAGCGGGCTTGGCGCGGATTAAGTCGTTGGGCTGTCTGAAGATATAGGAAGTTCTTGTGGTCAGTGTAGATATTGACCGAGTGACGAGCTCCCTCCAAGAGATTGCGCCATTCCTCCAGGTCCAGCTTGATGGCCAGTAATTCTCGGTCGCCAATGGACTAGTTTCTTTCAGCGGCAGAAAAGATTTTAGAGAAAAACCCGCATATGAGGGTCTTGCCTTTGGGCCCTTTTTGGTTAAGCACAGCCCCGGCCCCCACCGAGGAGGCGTCGACCTCTAGAAAAAATGGTTTCTCTGTGTCTGGCCGGGAGAGTACAGGTGCTGAAGCGAAAGCAGACTTCAATTTAGAAAAGGCTTCTTACCATTCTTCTTGGTTAACGCCACTATAGGCGACACCAGCGAGGAGAAATGTGGTATGAACTGCCTATAGTAATTGGCGAAGCCCAGAAATCTCTGTATGGCACGGAGGCCCACGGGTCGTGGCTAATGTTGAGCGATTTTTATCGACAAAGTTGAAATCGGCAAGGTTTTTATGGTGATCGAAATTTTCAGATCATGCAATACTTAAGGTTAAAATCTGTGCATCATCGATTAAGATCGCGCCTTTTTTCGGCGCTTCCTGTAATTTTGGCGGCCAGCAAATCAGATTACAGAATAGAGCAGGGTGAGAAGTGTGTGCGACGTCATGACTGGGATCTGTATGGTTGCGATTGGCTGGAAAAATCACATGACCTCGTATTACATAAAACAGCGATTCCTGTTCAGCCTTAGCGACTCTCAGCGTCTCATAGGAATAGGACGTGCGCTTTGCCTGTGGCCAAACAGCTCAGCGAAATTAGTCTATTTCTGCACAGAGAAACCTCTACTATTAGCTGTGATCCTTCCAATTTAGTTAGATTAGAGATTTGAAGATTTTATGTAGTTAGCTAGAGAATTTTAAAGCAGCATCTACCGCTGTAAAGTCACGGGGGGAGCGGGAACACTGGATAAAGTTCACCAAGACTTAGTGTAGACATTGCACTGCAATATCTTTATTATTAACAGTTTGCTATTGAAATATTTCCTGGATATTGGGCAGCCTGAACTTATATTGGATACACATCATTTCTAGTAACTGCAGGTCTCTTTGTTAGGTGCAAAACTCCACTTTTATTATCAGTATACATTTCAGATAGATGTTCATTTTCAATTTTACCCATTCCACCTGTGTTGATATATCCACCTTGCAGTTAAATTACAATCCAGCAATCTTGTAGTCAGCACAGGTTGTTTGTTGCCAAAAATACCGTGTATCATACGAAAACATAACAGATACGTGTTTTTTTGACTTTTGTGCACCCAGCTTTGTTCATTGACGCAGCATCCACGTAAATCTTAAAACAGCAATTCTATAGTCACCACAGGTGAATTGAAAGGTGCAAAAAATACCGTGTATTATACGAAAACATAACAGATACGTGTTTTTTGACTTTTGCGCACCCAGCTTTGTTCATTGACGCAGCATCCACGTAAATCTAAAAACAGCAATTCTATAGTCACCACAGGTGAATTGAAAGGTGCAAAAAATACCGTGTATTATACGAAAACATAACAGATACGTGTTTTTTGACTTTTGCGCACCCAGCTTTGTTCATTGACGCAGCATCCACGTAAATCTTAAAACAGCAATTCTATAGTCACCACAGGTGAATTGAAAGGTGCAAAAAATAACCGTGTATTAATACGAAAACATAACAGATATGTGTTTTTTTGCACTTTTTGCCCAGTCCAGATTTGATGATAGACACCTTGCAGTTAAATTTGAATCCAGCAATTTTGTTTTGATTAGAGGGATTTGAGAATAGCTGTGATTTGCCGTCTTTTAATAAGAGACTTTCCAAACTATTCCATACCTTCTCAAATTTTTATATTTCTGACATGGAGCGAAATGCAGGTGGTAAGCGAGCAAAGAGTGGGGATAGCACATGGATGTAGAGGTACGAGAGAAGGTGCTCCTTCCAGTACGGCGACAAACACGCATGCCAGGGTTTCGTCAGTTGCAGGACCGTCAGGCCTGTCATCGCTGGGTCGGGGCCCCGTAAATTTTAATTTAAGGGAAACATCGTCGCCAATTTTCCCTTCAGGGGTTTAATGCAACCGGGCATCTAGCAGTCTTCCCTCCTCGCCCCTTCCCATTCACGCCCACAAATGTCGCATCGCATCGCCCGGAAAGGGGATCATGGGGGTTTTGGGGCCCATGCTGTGATCCCAAGAACGGGAAAATAGTCAATGCCCTTTTTTCAACTAAAATGGTTTTTTGAAAGACTCCTTTTTTTTTTTCCGGCATTTTTTAAAATCGGGGGGTTTTATGCGGGTTTTGGGGCCATGCAGTGGCCCGGGAAACGGGAAATAGTCAATGCCCCGTGAAACTAAAATGGGGGTTTGAAAGACTTTTTTTTTCCGGTTTTTTTTAAAATGGGGGGGTTCTTTCGGGTTTTGGGGGCGCATGCTGTGGCCCAGGAAAGGTTAGTCAATGTCCAGTTCAACTAAAATGGGGTTTGAAAAAACCCCTTTTTTCCCGGGGCATTTTTTTTAATCGGGGGGCATGCGGGTTTTTTGGGGGGGCTCATGCTGGGGCCCCAGGCCCGGGGTATGGGAAATTGCCCCATTGAAAAAAAAATTTGGGGGTTTTAAAAGACCCCTTTTTCCCGGCACTTTAAATCTGGGGGGGCCAGGGCGGGTTTGGGGGGCTCAGCTGGGGTTCCCAGGAAAAGGGATAATCAATGTCCCAAAGTTCAAGAAGATGATGGTTCAAATCATCTCCCTTTCCCTGGCATTTTTTAAATTTTGTGGGTGATGCGGTTTTAAAGGGGCCCTTGTTGGAAACAAGACGGGGGATAGCGAATGGTGTTGTTTTTTTTTCTTTGTTTTTATAACCAAAAGTGTTTTGCCTAAGATGTACCCACGTACCATTTGCCCTTTTTGTGGATTTTTAAATTTCCAGCTTTCCCCGGGCCCTTTTTTTGGGGTAAAAAGAATGAAGGTGTTGTTGCTCCCCCATAGATTTAATGGTCTTTTGCTCCATAATCGACGGGCTCACTATCAAAAAAACCTTATCGTTTAAAGGGCCCCGGACTATGGGACTTTTTCACCCATGTCAAATAGCCAACTTTAATCCTAAACACTACCCTGGCCCGCAAAAATTCCCGTCAGTTTTGTGGGTTCCATTGGACCCGGTCCGAAAAAAGGGTAGCCAAAGGAAAAGGAGATTTGCCCTTGTAAAAGACCCCCCCCTCTCGAGCTTGGCATACAGACATTTTAGCACGTAAACCCCTTAAAGAACTTGTCGCAAAAGGGCCGGGGTGCGTTTCGGGAAATCAGGTAAAAAAGATCGGGAAAGGGTTCATCGAATAGACGACCACACGGGTGTACAGGAGATCCCTGAAGATATCGTTGACAAACCCCTTGGAAGATTTCAGGGGCATTACGAGTCCGCAGGGCATCGACCGGGTATTTCAAAAGTGCCCATCTCGAGTATTAAAGGCCGTCTTCCATTCGTCTCTTCAGGGAATCCGAAAAAGGTTTAGGTTCCTCGTAGGTCCGTTTGGAAAAAAATCTTGGCTCCACAAAAGGGGTTAAAAACGCTTTTTTAATCAACGGAAAGGGGTATTGATTCTTTACCGTGATCTTGTTGAGACCACGGTTTAAACGATAAAAGAAGTAGGGAATTTCCCTCCTTCTTCATTTTCAAAAAGAACCCGGCTTCAGCCGGGAAAAGGGAATTACGAATAAACCCCTTATGGGAAAATTTTCTTTGATTTAGGTGGGAAAATACCCAAGGGGGCCAAAACACCCACAGAGGGGGAAACCCTGTCCCGTTTGGGGGAATTTTTCCCGGGGAGAAGGTCAAAGGGGAGTTTATATGTTTTTATAGTATTTTGGGGGAAAGGGGCTTTTGCTTGCTTCTCGGAGAAGAAAGTCAGATACTCTTGAAACGGAGCAGGAAGGCCCCCCCCGAGGCTTAGAGGTAATGGAGAAGGGTTTGGCAGTGGGGGAGGTGCCACCAAACAGGGAAAAAGCAAAAATTTTGGGCCCCCAACGCAAGGGTTGTCCGTCCCCGCTATTTTAAGGGACGGAGCCCTGGGGCTGCAACCCTAGAAAACCCAAAGGAAAGGGTGAGGAAGACCGGGGTAAGACATAAAAAATTTTAAATCTCTCTTATGTAGTGGCCCCACTTTAAGGAAAAGAGGTTTAGTAAAGGTAGCGGACTGGATCGGCTGAGGATCTCCCCACTGACAGAGGAGTTTATCAGAGGTTTCTCCAGGTGGGAAAAAAAAGGGAGATTATGCTGAGGGCACAGGGCAGCATCAAAAAAATTTTCCCCAAACCGACCCAGTTCCAAGAAGGTGAGGCTTTAAATTTGGGGACCTGGCCCTTTTGCCAACCAAAACAGATATGGTCAAAAGGGGAAAAGGCCCTTTTTCTCACCTATGGAATTTCCCCTCCCTTTTTGGGGCCCCTTAAGTTTTGCCGCCCCCGAAAAATTCCCCAAATTGGAAAAATTAAACCATTTTTCCAAAACCCAAAAAAATTTCCCCTTCCCCCCCCCCCCCCCCCAAAAAAAAAAAAAAAAAAAATTAAAAACAAAAAAAAAAAAACCCCCCCCCCCCCCCCAAAACCCCCCCCCCCCCTTTAAACCCCCCTTTAAAAAAAAAACTTTCCCCCCCCCTTTTTTTCCCCCACCACCCCCCCCCCCCCCCCCCCCCCCCCCCCCCCTTCCCATAAAAATTTTTTGGCTTTTTTTCTTTTAAAAACCCAAAATTTGGGGGCCTTTGAAAAAAACCCGGGGCAAAACGAGGGAGCCAAAAGAGGTCAAATCCCGGGCATTGTTTCCCGGGAGAGCTCCCGCTGGGGTTCTGAGAAAAAGGATGTCAATCCCAGTAGCCAGGGGGTAAAGAGGTCCCGGGCCAAGGGAAAACGGAAGATCAAGGGAAGCCCGGGCATCCTTAAACCCGGGTGGAAAAGGCCCCCTTTTGAAGGGGGGGGGCTAAAAACCGTTTTAGTTCCATGACAGTTCCCCAGTTGGGTGGGGGCCCCGAGGTTTTCTGGGGCCCGTTTTGCGATCTGCTGGATTTTGCCCCATGAGGTGGTTAGGTCAGGGGACGCTAGGCAAGGGAACCTGGCGGGGTCCTTGGCCCCGGATTTTTACAGTCATGAAAACCCAAAGGGAGTGGATCCTCTGGACCACCACAAGCGATGGCGTAAGCCATGCCATGTAGCCGAATCTAATAGGCCCCCGGTATTCACCAGACCCGCCGCAAAGCAGGATGGACTTGCTGCGGCGGGAATTCTACCAGGTCGCTTCCACTGACAAAACTTGCTTGCCAAGGCAGCCGAGGTGTAGCGTGGTACAAAATCGTAAGGCAGGCTCGTAGATGGGGAAGGCAGGAAGGTCAGGACAGGCGGAAAGGTTCGTGGTCGAGAACAAGCAGGAAGGTCAGGGCAGGTGGCAAGATTCGGGGTCGAGGGACAAAGCAAATGTACGTCCCACAGAAAATCAGAACAAGATTTTCAGGAACGCTTTCCCCAGTAGGCAAAATGGCACTAAAGATCTGACAGGGTAACCAGGCAAGAGGCGGGCTTAAATAGGGGTAGCAACTGGCAATAGCAAATACCGTGCGCTGGCCCTTTAAATTTAACACTGCTGCACATGCGTCCTAAGGACCCGGGGCCGCTCGCGTTGGGGGACAGAGACTGCAGCAGGACAGGGCCCGGGAAATAAGTGTACCGGGGGACAGGGCGGGGACACGGATGCATCCGTGACAATTTTTTTATATAAATGAATTGTAGTACACCAAAACTAGACGCATTACACACCAGGTACGACACATCAATTATTCTATGCAAGGTATACCACACGCCAGTTCTTTCATTCAGGTGCGCTATACACTATTTTAATGCGCCCTAAAACTGGCCTGGGGGGCGCCTCTTTTCTGATATATCAACCTACGTCTTCTCTTTTTACTGACAGTGTCCATTCTATCTTCTTCTCTATATCTGTATCCAGCTCTGTCTCTGTTTACTTTTTATCTCCTTCTATGGTTCTTTGAGTATTTTCCCACTGCTTAGCCTAATGTTAAGTCTTGCTTAATCCTTTTTTCCCTCTGCTTCACCGTCAGCTGATAGGCAGACAACCCTTTATACTGCAATGTTCTAGAATTGAAATGTCTACTAACAACAACTGATAAACTGTTAAATTCCCCTTTCCCCCACTGTCCCATTCCCCTGTTAACCTCTGATTGGTTGCAGGGGCTGCATGCGATACTGATGCTTAAAGGAGTTTTCTCACCATGGTATTTTTCTGAGTCACAAGCAGTTTACACTCACTCTGTCTCCTCAGGCTGTTCTATAGCAGTGATTAACATATTCAACTTCTAGCTGAGCCATTAACCTGACAAGTATGGGAGAGCTAAACTTCATTTACCAAAAGATACAAGTGCTGTGAGGACAGAAAACAATGGCTTATCTGTACACAGAAGCTAATCTTGTTAGAGATAATTAGTTTTCTCTGGACTAAGCTGTCCATGGGGTGATATCACTCCATGCTCTCTGTTTTCTCATCTAATCAGATAACAGAGTTAGGCTAGGTCTTCACAGCACAGGAATACCATCAGATTCTTGGCGGATTCAATATTTTGAATCCAACGAAAATCCAACGGTACACTGTGCTACATAGATAGCAATATAAAAAATGTTACCGTCACGTTTAAAATCTGGCAGAATATGCAACATGTTGCATATTCCAGCGGGATTCCGACTGATTGCCATCAGATTCCCGTACATTCAATTGTACGGGGCTGGTGGCAAATTTGAAAACGGACCACGGCTTTTGCACAAAACCATGCCAAAAAACTGGTCCAGCAAATGTTAAAATGCTGTCCGATTTTGGACGGATTTTGGATGGCATTTTTGACAATTTGCTGGGTTAAAAACCCCACCCTAAAAGGTTGGTATGCAGGGAACCAGAAAATACTTCCAAATCATCAAAATGATCATGTTATTGATCAAACCTGTATAAAAAGACCAATATTGCTAAACAACAACAACAATATACAATGACCATATAATACCGCCACATCATCACCACATATCTCAACCATAAAGATGCTGAATAAAACCATCATACTGTCAGTGCATATAATTTATTACAGTGACCATATAGTGGTAGATACAAGTGTACACAGTACAGTTACATTTAGTGACTAACAGTTGATATCTTGTCTGATGAGTCTTTCATGTTCCCTTTTCTTCTCTGTCCGTTCCAGACCACAAGGATGACTTCTCCCGGCCACAACGAATTCACATCACTAACACCTGAGACTCCTCGCTTTTTTATTATCTTCCTACTTGTACCTGCCCCCTTCCCTATGTACAAACTCCCCATCCCTAGTGCCCCAAATGGTAATAATTACCCCCTTGGTGTTCTGGTAGTTAGGTAAATAACCCCCCCTCGTAGGTAGGTAGCCGGGTAGTGGGTAGGTAGGGGTAGCCAGGGACTTAGGTGGGTAGGTAGCCCGTGTGACAGGTGGGTAGGTAGAAGGGCAGCCAGGGAGGTAGTTGGCTAGCCAAGGAGGAAGTTGGGTAGGTAGGTGGGTAGCCGGAGGAGAAGGTAGTAGCTGGGTACCAAAGGGAGATGGTGGTAAGTAGGTGGATAGCCAGGGAGGTAGGTAGCCGGTTAGCCAGGGAGGTAGGTTGGTAGCTAGGTGGGTAGCCAGGGAGGTAGGTAACTGGGTAACCAGGGAGGTAGATAGCCAAGTAGCCAGGTAGTGGGCTGGTAGGAATATCCAGGGAGGTAGGTAGCTAGGCAGTGGGCAGGTAGGGGTAGCCAGGGAGGTAGGTAGGCAGGTAGCCTCATATGGCTGGGGGCTCCCTTACAGGGCTGGGGATGGGGAGGGGAGAAGGAAAGAAAACACAACTGGAGGATGGGGAAAACACAGCTGAGAGAGGGACCGTGCTTCCAGTTACAGCTATACCTAATATACACATAGAGTTATCCACTTACTTCTCCTGAGCTGTAACTGGAGCTGGGCCCTCCTCTCTCTCTGTGAGCACCGCTTCTGGCCAATGGTGGGATGCAAGACAATTTGAATCAGTGAAGCCTCAGTGATTTATTTGAATCAGTGAAACTTCACTGATTTAATTACTTGTCCCACCCACAGACAGAGAAAGAGGAGGGCCTTACTGCTCCGATTACAGCGTGCAGGAGGAGTAAGTAGATAACTCTATGTGAATGTCATTTAGCGCAGCTGTGACCGGCAGCACGGGCCCTCTCTCAGCAGTGCCGGGCCCTGCGCCTGTTCTCTCTACCATTACTGTGAAACAAGGGGTCGGTACCTGACGGCGGCGGCAGGTCCCTCTTGCTTCACAGACTGGCTGGGCTCCGTACGGCAATACTGGCTGTACTGCTTTAATGACGGCCCTGGCTGTAGAGCTTTCTGAACCAGATTTCAATTCAAGTGACATGTGAAACATTCTCTGATATTTCCTGAGGGAATTTTTTCACTCTCTTCTTTTGATAAAAAAAAATACTTGTGTAAGCAGACCTCTCGAACATGTACAAGGGGACTAATTTACACATTTCAAGTAGCATAACTACATTATAGCATTAAATAAAAGAGAAAAGTCATCCTTATACTGTCACACTTACCAGCACCATTGTTGTGTTTCAAGTGGCCCTGGAAGAAGATATTGAACTACTTGTTGAAGAGTCTGAAAAAACACGTATTTTTTTTCTAGAGTTTTACGGTATGATGTATTATATTGCTATGTACTATTTATAGAACTTCTTTATCTGTAGTGGACATAATAAAATATATATGTTTGATAAAAAAAAATCCCCCTGTAATAGAAAAGCCCCCATTATCTGTATGTAAGGCGATATCACTGAAGTACACGTAGGGCAGATTTAGGGACATCCCTTTTAATAAATTTAGGTGCACACCCATCTATATTAAACACATTTCTGCAGCACTCAGGTCAAGCCCACACACAACGGCAGCTGCATACATTTTGAAACCATGCTTGTGGTTTTATGGCAAGCAAAGGTGAAGCACAGTAAGTAGTAGTAAATGGCATATGGTTAGCTTGACAGAAAACAAGAAGGAGAAATAATAATCCATTCTTGACTTTGGCTCAAAAATTAAATGAAAGAAGACCACAAACTGCTAAACAATTACAAATAACCCTGTCATGGGGGTTATTCTCAACATACAGTTTTTAAACATGCATACAGATGCAGGATTTGAAAAACATTTGTTTTGTTTTAGGCCGGAGGGATGTGTGGGTAAGGAGTCAAAATACCAAGAGCAAGTAACACTTAGGGCCACATGTATGAAAATTGCCTAGGTCTAAAACTCACTTTGTTGCCCATAGCAACCAATCAGAGCGCTCCTCTCATTTCATATAGTGCTCTGGAAAAATGAGAGGGGTGCTCTGATTGGTTGCTATGGGCAACAAAGTGTATTTTAGACATAGTTTTTATACATGTGGCTCTTAACTTAATGGAAGTGTAGAGATTGTGCTACCATTAGTCCCTTTGGGGCAAGGTTTTAGAG
>JAODAL010063890.1:0-19010 GCA_025379985.1 Phyllomedusa bahiana
TGGAGGGGATATTGTATGTGGGTGGGGGGGGATATGGAGGGGAGCTACTTACCCTGTGTCAAAGATATGTTAATTTGACAAATGTTTGACTACATTTATTTACACATACAATTCTTTTTTGCACACTGTTTTAGAGGGAAAATGGGCGATTTTTTTCCCGAGGGGCCCGGGAAAATTTTCATGTACAGTATGGGGGGCCCCCCGAGATCTTTTCCCCTGGGGCCCCCAGCCCCCCCAGTCCACACTGCACTTTGGGTAAACCAAACGATAGGATAAGGGCCCCAAAATGGCGGACTTTAACTTCAGGGAAATTCCGCCACCTCTCTGATCAAATGGGAGAGGTTTCGGGGCTCATCTCCAGAGGTGCGACCCGCACCTATCACACATTTAGGAAATATGCCTTTAAAATTCTATGGGGGGGAACCAACCCTTTAAGCCCCTTTTTTAGTTGTTAGATGGACAAGAAGAAACACTACCAAAGCAAATGCAAAAAGGCAAGCCAAATTTCTTCAGCGGGAAAGGGTTTTTAGCTTTTTTTCCTGATATTAAAGGGATTGTCCAGAATTAGAAAAAACATGGCTGCTTTCTTTCAAAAAACACAGACACACGGCCACATAGTTACAGCTCAATGGATGAACAATGAACTATTCCCAGAAAGGATTAAATTAAACCCCCAGTGTTTCGGGGGGAGAGAGTTTAACAGGTGCGGGATAACTAATGGACATCACTCAAACCACCCACCAGGGGGGCAACTGCCTAGTAAAAAACTGCACATTGGTTAAGTCCCAGTTCACACCAGTATGCAGAAAAGCCAATATTATAAAGATGGGAGACTGCATCCATTCACACACCTATAATCCATGAGGGGTGTGATTACTAGTATTACAATTACATATAGATAACTGCTCATTAGTTATCTGCACCTGTAATATTTCTCTCAGGTAACACAGGGGCTTATATTGCCTCATACTGGGAATAGTTCATTGTCCGTCCAGCCATTTTAGCCCATAAATACCCCGTAGTCCCCGTGTTTTTTAATTTAAAAAAAGTCCCCCCTTTCTTCAAAAGGATGTTCAGGTATGAAAGTTCAGCTCGATTCACGTGAACAGGGCTGAGCTGCAATACCAGATACATCCTGTGATAGAGGTGGCGCTGTTCTCAAAAGACAGCAGCCATGTTTCTCTAATCTTGGACAACCCCTTTAAGTACCTTTTAAGGCTGTATCTCCACTGCATCGGACAAAAAACGGCCCGAAAGCGGAAGTTTTTTCTCCGACGCAGGAACCCCCCGGGTTTTTTTTCACGCTTTGTACAAAAAAACGCAGTCCCTTCTCGGTTTTTTTTTTTTCCCTCAACCCCTACAATTTTTAATTGGAAGACGGGAAAGAAAACTAAAAGCCCCGGTGTAAAATTAAAAAATGTTGTATAATAAGCGCGCCAGAAGACAAGCGGAAAAAAAGACGATTGTAAGAAATGCAGCTCGCCTTCTATTGCCGTCGTGGGGGGTGACAAACTATCGTATCTTTGGCGCTTTTAAAAAAAAAAAAGCGCCAAAGATACATTGAATTTATGGCATGTCCCTATCCCCAACAAATTAAAAAACAAACTGTAGAAAACATAAAATTTGATAAAATACATAACTGTAGAAAACATAAATAGGAAAAAAAAAAACCCAACCTTTAAAAAAACCCCCCGAACCCCCCCTCCTGTTCTCAAAAAAAGGGATTGGAGAGATTTAAAAAAACTTTGGGTGAAAAGAAATTATTATTTTTATAAAAAAAAAAAAAAATCAGATGTGTATAAAATATCAAACGTAAACTAAAAAAAAGAAATAAAATGTAATGGCAATGCTGTGACCTCCAAGCCATGCGCCCCTTTAAAAGGATTTTCTAGTTCCAAGTAAAAAACTGCGTACTTAGAATTATGCAGCTTTCTCAAAAATCTTTGAATCATTTACTTATTAAGACCTCTGTTTGCATTCAGTAAATTGAAAAATTCTAGTAAAAATCCATGTCCAACTAAAAGTGCGGGCGGGTTCCCAAAAATCAGAGGCCTCTTTAATAAACATTAGGGAGACAGGGTATGAAATTTGGGCCCAAATATCACAAAAATATTTGTCTTTTTTAGTTTGTACGACATTTTGGCTCAGGAAACCCACTTTAAAAGTGTTCTACCTGTTCCAGCAGAAAAGCAGTTTTGAATTGCCGTAGCAAGCTGTAAATCTATAGTTTGGCAGTTTTAGTTCGCTCGCAATAGGCGATTACAAAGTGCCGCTCGAACTTTTAAAGCGCCTGAAGGTAGGGCCATTTAAAAAAGTGTGAACGGGGCTGCACCTGAATCGGGCAAAAAGACGCCAAATTCTGCCCCGCCCCGTTCATACATGCCGACCCAGCTTTCCAATTACTAAAAGCAAGCAAAAATTTAGAAAGCGTGGAGGAATATAGAGCACCACTTATTGTCACCTGAAATATCTGCTGTTTTCGTATCCAGGGGGTGAATCCCGGGTTTACGCTGAAACTTCCCCCCGGTCTTGGTCACATTAGTCCAGTGGATCGGATTTTTACAGAAGAACACTCCCATGCCTCTGGGTCGAGCCTGCAGTCTCCATGAGGTGAGATGTAATGGAACCGCAAATGAATCTCCGGGCATCACAGCAGGAGGAATCACAGGCTCTGCAAACACATACAAGTATTGTATGACGTGCGCCGCAGAGGAAGATACGTATAACAAAATGCTGCTGAGCAAAACCAAGCAAACCCGAAGTGCATTGTCCAAATTAGAGCAGCGCTGCTCCTATCGGCACAACTAGGCTGGGTTCACACTGCAGTATGCTATACACCTCACACCACAACCTCACTCTATTTGCCAGATGTAATATGCAAAACTATCTAATTTCCTTATATGACATGCAAACACCAAGGACAACTTTATATATAAAAATAACAACCTGAAGTTTGACTCAAAAATTAACCACCCACATCTGAGAAAAACAAGGTGCCAGATGTGACTACTTACTGTCTGGAGCTGATGGGCTGTCCAGCCGCAGCTCCATCGGGATCTCAAGCTTGTTCTTTACAATCAGAGAAGATCGGACGGTTACCACCTTACGAGCGCTGCCCTCCATGGTGACGGCAAACACAACGCGCACTGGAGGCAATGCAGAGAACTGCAAAATGGAGAGAGGAGCAGAGAAAGAACAGAGATCATCTATTAGGTAACAACACGGAAAACCCATCTACACTGACAGAAGGCGACAGCCACAGCTGTGACCATACTCCTTCAGCCACTAGCTCCCCAGCAATATGGACGGCACAGAGGCGGCTCCCAGAGGACTCGCCGCCAATACTGCCATACTTGCCTTTACTCAAAATAATGCTGGGCATCTTTTCTTACATATCTCTTGTGCTCGTCACCTATGATGTCTCATTGAAATGTATGAATAAATTGACAACTGGGCGTTACCATTCTCTTCTAAATGGTGAGTCTCCACAAGGTCTGACACCGCCAGCACTGATTGGAATGTGTAATGATCCATTCCAAGAATTGACATGTCAATTCTTGGTCCGAAAGATGCATCAGGGGCCCTTATAATAAACTACAGGGTGCGATACAGCTGCAGCCAACACGTATTCAAACATGCAGCTGCGTGTTGGAAATGTGTTGGATCTGTTTAGGGTCCAATCGCCAATGCGTTTTTTGATGCGATTTTCGGATTCCAACACGTTTCCAAAAACGCCTTGTGAAAAACCCCTAAAGACTCTTCAAATATATCAATGTATAAATCATTATGACACGATCCTGTCTGAATGACCATAAGGCAGTGTTCACACGGCTTATTCAAGCCGTAATTGCGGGACGGATTTCACCCGCAGTTACGGCTTGAATAAGGGGCGGGCGCAGCCCACCGGCCCCATAGACATTGCATTATTCACGGCGCGTACACGCCGTAAATAATTCACATGTCACTTTCTCCCCCCGCGGCGGATTCGCCAAGCGGGGAGGAGCGACAGAATCCACAGTTCTCTATGAGAACTGTGGATTACCGTAGTTACTGGGACGGATTGGAGCCGTACTACAGCGCAAATACGGCACGCTGTATGGCTCCAATCAGTCCCAAAATAAGCCGTATGAACGAGGCCTAACAAAGATGAGAGATTATGTAAGAAAAAAAATCGTAAACGTTGATAACTCGATGTGATTGCTATCGGATGCAAGACAAGGCAACAATAAAGCCAACTGCAAGGACCGCCGATGTTGTACTTCTTAATATGCAAATACAACAAGAGGACATAACTTACTTATACCTGAGTATGGATTATGTTAGTTCTGCTTATAGGACTGCCAACCTACAGAAAAAAAAAAAAAAGTATTTTAGTGCAATAAATAGCAAGACAGAATATAATATGTTGATATCCATAACAAGCGGGATCCTCTACATCTACAGAAAAGAAGGTTTCTACATAAACATACAAGATTATTTGAATCGATGGAAAATCAAATGCCAGATTAAAGGGGCGCTCCCACAATAAACTTTGCTGGCATATCCCACCTCCGGGACTCGCACCTATCTCAGGAACAGGTCCCGGA
Organism: Phyllomedusa bahiana; assembly: GCA_025379985.1. Classification (NCBI taxonomy): domain Eukaryota; kingdom Metazoa; phylum Chordata; class Amphibia; order Anura; family Hylidae; genus Phyllomedusa; species Phyllomedusa bahiana. Next base: position 4,587 of record JAODAL010063890.1, read on the forward strand.
GATTGTCAGCTCAGATTGGAAAGCCTCTCATGCTTGTGCATGATTCTCCATTCTGTTCTATGGGAGTGTTGTGGATGGGAACAAAGGTTCTATATGTATGATCCTTTGTGTCTCCATTTTAATGAATTAGTATAACACCTCGTATGCCTTTATATTATGGCACGTAAAAGCTGCCTGTATATCCATACACTCTCTAATGTGTTAACAAAATGGCCGCCACATAATGTGCTTGTAGAGATAACCACCGTATAATCCAAGATGGCGCCTTCTCTGAGGTTACGCCCCATGTTTGGACATTCCTGAGTTATAGGGAGTATACCTCAGCCAAGGATGTAACCAATAGAGACTAACAGCTCGGTCCATGTGATGCTTTCTTATCTTGCAAACTATCAAAAGTAAAAAAATAAAAATAAAAACCTGCCATTTTGAGAATAAAGACAGAAAGTGTATTCACAACAACGAGGCATGTTGTGATTTTCTTTCTCAGGTGCACCTTTATCATCCTAAGATAATTTGGAGACCCCACAAGGATGTAGAGCCCCTTTGAGGTTCCGTCCATATCAGGAGTACAGGGGAAGGGTGTGTTCGTACACTCAGAACGCCTATAGAACAGAATGAAGAGTCATGTGCAAGTGTGACCAGTTCTCCATTCTGAGCCAACACCATTGGGAGCCCATTCCTGTGACAGATGCAGGTCCGATAGGTGCGGATCAGTTGTCCTCTCAATATGCCATCAAAGTCTAAGGTGGGAACATCCCTTTCACACAGTTTGTACAGTGTATAAAAGCAACAAGTATCTTACTGATGATGAAGAGGTGTTCTTATCGGGAGCTGCATAGCGGAAAAATATCCCGACTTTATCCACGGACACCGGGCTGACCTGTTCCCAGCCACTGACTCGCACCTGCAGCTGGTGAATCCGCAAGTCATGAGTGTGCCTGTGAAGAAAAGCTGGGTTAGTGAGAAAGTATCCACACTATGGAAGACCAGTGCACCTGACACCAATTTAAGGTTTGAGTGAAAAGGAACCTATTGAGGCTATAGCACATAAATCCCCTGCTCATGAGAACAGGAAACCAAAAATGCTGCTTTTATTATACATAAAAAGTATAATAGCCATGAATATATAGAACCCAGATGTAAAGAAAATAATGCACATTTATTGTGGTAATTGTGCAAAAATACAGGCGTACCTGCTTTACACCACATTTGTTATGTGTTTTACACAGTTTCTAGACCCTTTGGGGGATATGTATGTACGGGGCTGTGCCAGTAGTCTGGCGTCCTTCCAGCCCAAAAACTGGTGCAGCCCCGTTCTCTGTACAGGCAGTCCCCGGGTTACGGACGGGATAGGGACCGTAGGTTTGTTCTTTAGTTGAATTTGGATGCAAGTCAGAACAGGTATATTTATTAAATGTAACTCTAGAACAAAAGTTTTGTTCTTGTTTGGTTTTGGGTAGTGCAAGGAAAGGTTTTTACATTTATTTTGTTGTCTGTGCCCCTGTTAAGATTTCCCCTCATGTGCTGCTGTGGCATGCTGGAACTTGTCGTTTCACAGCTACTATCTGCTGTGGAACAAGGAACTACAAGTGCCAGCATGCCCCAAAAGTCTCCGTTTTTAACTAGGGGACAGATGTAGGTCGGAACGGTGTAAGTTGAGGACTGCCTGTATTTATAATCAGGCGCACTCCGAAATTAGGAGCATTATCAGGCGACCGCAGCACTTTGTAATGCGCCTGAGATCGGAGGGCGTTCTGGAGGCGTGTCGCCCTACAACCGTAGGGATCTACACATTTGTGACGGGAGGACAGCAAAACTAGGCGCAAAACATTTAGAACAGGCGCACCAAGATAAAAGAGGTTTACCTGAGCCAGAAGTGTCACGTTGTAGCTAGAAAGCGCTAAATCTATGACCGCAGCAGAACAGGTTCATAGATTCAGACGCATTCTACACTACTAATGCGCGCGATAAAAAAGATGCCTGGGCGCCAAAATTCAGACATGTCACCCTTTATGCGTCAATCGACAAAAGGGGTGTGAACTTAATAAAACGGGCGTGTTCAATGTGCAAAGCCATGTGACGGAAAATACAACATGTTGGCACAATTAGTGGCATAAAGTAAGCCAACTAACAGAAATTGTAAACCTAGACTAGACAGTCTAAACATTATGATAAATGTGGCACGTTTTAAGACTGTCTAATCTAAGTTTACACTGTCTATTGATAAATCTGCCCCAATATTTCTAAATGTCACAAATTACTGGGTATCATCCACAGTGAGCAACATACGATCCTTACTGTATATAGGGGGCGACTTCATTTACACTAAATATCAGGAAATGTTCACTTAGACTAGAAAGGCTAAACCTGCGCTAGATTTCCCAACACTATAATAAATCTGCCGCATGCTTAGACGATCTCGTCTAAGTCTACACTTTGCATTAGTTGGCTTAGTTTATGGCACTAATTGTGCAAAATATCTGCTCCGAACGTAGCACAAAAAGCCACATCTCTTTCGTCGGAAGCGGTGCTGAGGGGTTTGAAAAATGTCTAAAATACATAATAAATGTGGCATAAAACAAGTATGCCAGTAATGTGACGTAAATTGCACCAGAATTCTGGCACCATTGGCATCGTACACCTGCCCCATTGTGCACAGTGATATCAGAGAATCTGAGTATAGTTGGCTCTCACTAAACTTTTTAAAACAGTACCAGCCGTTTCAGGTCAGTTATCAGAAGCTGTGTGTACAGGCAGTCCCGGGTTACGGACGGGATAGGGACTGTAGGTTTGTTCATAAGTTGAATTTGTATATAAGTCGGAACAGGTATATTTATTACATGTAACTCTAGCACAAAAGTTTTTTTTTTTTCAAGTTTCAGACCTCATTTTCACCTCATGTGCTGCTGTGGCATGCTGGAACTTGTCATTCTACAGCTAACAGTCTACTGTAGAACATGGAACTACAAGTGCTAGCATGCCCCACAAGTCTCCGTTTGTAACTAGGGGACAGATGTAAGTTGGAACAGTGTAAGTCGGGGACTGCCTGTACTTGATAATAACACTATTACTGAACCCTATAGAACTTGTATGAGGCATTTGTTTTACTAACGTTCCATCTGCAGCCGCATTCCTAAATGTAAATGATTCCCTAAACTCTGTTCCAGAAAGGGGTAAGACCAGCTGCTATGATGTGCTCATCTGCACACAGATAAGTACGTTCTCTTCCCCTATTTCTCTTACACATAAACTTAAAACCAGCAGTAGGATGAGGACATCATAGAGCAGAACTGAGATGAGACAGTATAATGTTTACTACAAGCAGTAGTGTTTCTCTATGTGCCTCTTTCTCCACAGTTGCTGCCTCCTCCTCCCCCTTCCCACTCCATAGACTTCTATAGAGACAGCTGTAACCTGATCCTTCACTGAGCTGATAATAGGTCTCCTGCGCTGCTTCACTCACAAAGAATTTACCACTGAATGGAGCGTTTGTGATCAGTGCAGGAGGGAGCACAAGAGGAGTCTGATAAATGAGGAAAGCGCATTTTTCTTTAACATATTATATTATACATGCAGGGGTTGTCTCACTACAAGGATTGCTTTTTACATTAAAGATCTTGCAAAAACAAGTCACTTTTCAATATGTGTCCATTAACATTGTCCTACCTATTCCTAGATATCCCCTCTTGTATGGGCTGCATCAGCTCCTCGCTATAGCTATAGACCTGTTTGATCTCTCTCGATAGGCTGTCAGCACTGGTTGCTATAGCTACTGGAGCTTAGTGGAAGGCAGTAAACATGCCCCTGACTTCAAACTGAAACCAAGAAAACAGGACTGAGGTAAGATGAATCAGTGTAGTGAGACAACCCCTTTAAGTTGAATTTGTATGCAAGTTGGAAAAGGTATATTTATTAAATATAACTGTAGCACAAAAGGTTTTTTTTTCATTTTGGATCGTGCAGGGAAGGGTTTTTATATTTGTTTTGTTGTCTGTGCCCCGTTGAGAAGATTTCACCTCATGTTCTATTGTGGTATACTGGAATTTATACTTCCACAGCTATTATCTGCTGTGGAACATGGAACTACAAGTGCCAGCATGTCCCATGTCTCCGTTTGTAACTAGGGGACAGATGTAAGTTGAAACGGTGCAAGTCGAGGACTGCCTGTATTTATATATTATGGGCGACATGTATGATCGGGCTTTACGCCTATTTTTTTGGCGTATACTGCGCCTCCCAGCCCGAATCCCGCTGTCGGAGGCAGGGATTCAGTGTTAGGCGCAGTGTTCGCCACTTTCAGCTGCGCCCCGAATGAAGGGGCGGGCAGTGGGCGCGGTGTGTGCGCGGTGTGGGCGTTCCGGGGCGGGACGCGGCGCGCTCGAAAACCCCGAGGCATGTACGATGGCGAGTCGGCAAAGCGAGGTGCAGTGCAGCGCTCGGCAGCTCCGACAGGCAGACCAGGTTTTTTTTTGGTCTAAATGCTCCGACAGAGGCGAAGTGAAGCAGGATCCGAACATGCGAGGAAGCAGATAGAAGATCGCGACATAAATCTCGGCGCTCCGCTCCGTGCAGCAGGAGTGTGAATCCGAAAAAATTGCCTATATAAAGGCGGAAAACAGTGTCAGAAAATAGCTGAACGTAAAAAATAAACATAATTAAAAAAAAAAAAAAAACACTTTCCAAAACTCTAGAACGGCGCAATATCCAGATTTATGATATTGTAAATTGCCGGGAAATACAGTAATTCAAATTCTGAAACCTATTCTCATTGGTCGGCATAAACCGGCCCATCAGAATAGGAGCGACAGTGAACCATTAAAACCTATGAGGAAGTTTAGACCAATCAGAATCCACGGCGGGATAATTCAAAATACAGTAAAAAGACAGAAAAGAGCTGATTGGCTGAGCTAGCGGGGGCTTGGCTATCCCAGCCAATCAGAGCGCGAGCTACTTCTCCCATTATAGTCTATGGAGAGATGGGCGCTATGCAATCTCAGCTCTCAGCGCCGTGCGGCATGAAGTATTAATCAAAAAATTATTTTTATTAAATGTAAAACATTATCAGATAAACAGTTAAAAACCCGAACAACGCGTTTGTCGCCGAGACCGGCGCTACATAGGGAATTGCAATAGAGAGAATTGCCGGGAAATACAGTAATTCAAATTGTTTAAGCTATTCTCATTGGTCAGCAGAAGCCAGCCAATCAGAATAGGAGCGACAATGTCCCATTATATACTATGGAGAAGTTTGGACCAATCAGAATAGGAGCGACAGTGGCCCATTCTAACCTATGAAGGAGTATTAACCAATCAGAATAGGAGCGACAAAGTCCCATTATATCCTATGGAGAAGTTTGGACCAATCAAAATCAAAGGCAGGACAGTTCAAAATACAGTAAAAAGACAGAAAAGAGCTGATTGGCTGAGCTAGCGGTGGCTTGGATATCCCAGCCAATCAGAGCGCGAGCTACTTCTCCCATTATAGTCTATGAGAGATGGGCGCTCTGAAATCTCGGCGCTCAGCGCCGTGCGGCATGAAGTATTAATAAACAAATCATTTTTAATTAAGTGTAAACATATCAGATAAAGAGCAGAACCCATCTTTACAAATAAAGCAGTTAAAAACCCGAACAACGCGTTTGTCGCCGAGACCCGCGCTACATAGGGAATTGCAATAAAGAGAATTGCCGTGAAATACTGTAATTCAAATTGTTTAAGCTATCTCATTGGTCGGCATAAACCAGCCAATCAGAATAGGAGCGACAATGTCCCATTATAACCTATGGAGGAGAATTGACCAATCAGAATAGGAGCGACAATGTCCCATTATATCCTATGGAGAAAAATTGACCAATCATATTCAAAGGCGGACAGTTCAAAATACAGTAAAAAGGCAGACACGAGCTGATTGGTTGAAGCTGCGGGGCTCGTCCAGCTAGCCAATCAGAGCGCGAGCTACTTTCTCATAGAGTTCTATGGGGAAAAGAAATTCTGAGCGCGCTCTGTGATGGCTAAGTTAAAAGAGGCGCCGTTATTTGGACCAATGGGAGAGCGAGCGACGCGCCTATGGGTTTTCTAATGCAATCTGAAATAAAACTGTACATGGCCGAAATCAAATTATATTTATATTAAATCAATAAAATCATGTTTATTTCTTTATTTTCGTTACACCCATACTAGTGATCCTTGGCTAACGAAAATAAAGAAATAAACATGATTTTATTGATTTAATATTTTTTTTACGTTACCCCCCATATTATTATTCATTCTATATACACATCGGGACAACTTCTGTAGTCTTATAATTTGATTTCGGCCGTGTACAGTTTGATTTCAGATTGCATGAGAAAACCCAAGGAGCGACGCTCGCTCTCCCCATGGTCCAAATAACGGCGCCTCTTTTAACTTAGCCAATCACAGACACGCTCAGAATTTCTTTTCCCCATAGAACTCTATGAGAAAGTAGCTCGCGCTCTGATTGGCTAAGCTGGACGAGCCCCCGCGGCTTCAACCAATCAGCTCGTTTCTGCATTTTACTGTATTTTGAACTGTCCCGCCTTGGAATATGATTGGTCAATTTTTTTTCCATAGGATATAATGGGACATTGTCTCTCCTATTCTGATTGGCTGGTTTATGCCGACCAATGAGACTAGCTTAAACAATTTGAATTACTGTATTTCCCGGCAAGCCTCTCTATTGCAATTCCCTATGTAGCGCCGGTCTTGGCGACAAACGCGTTGTCGGGTTTTTAACTGCTTTATTTGTAAAGAAGGTTCTGCTCTTTATCTGATAATGTTTTACACTAATAAAAATGATTTTTTGATTAATACTTCAGCCGCACGGCGCTGAGAGCCGAGATTGCATTGCGCCCATCTCTCCATAGACTACAATGGGAGAATTAGCTCGCGCTCTGATTGGCTGGGAAGCCAAGCCCCCGGAAGCTCAGCCAATCAGCTCTTTTCTGTCTTTTTACTGTATTTTGAATTATCCCGCCGTGGATTCTGATTGGTCTAAACTTCTCCATAGACTAGAATGGGTCTCTGTCGCTCCTATTCTGATTGGCTGAGCTAGCCAAGTCCCCGGTAGCTGAACCAATCAGCTCTTTTCAGCATTTTTACTGTATTTTGAACTATCCCACCGTGGATTCCGATTGGTCTAAATTTCCTCATAGGTTTTAATGGTTCACTGTCGCTCCTATTCTGATTGGCCGGTTTATGCCGACCAATCAGAAGAGCTATCTGACTAGGAATTACTGTATTTCCTGGCAATTTCCAATATCCTAATTCAAGAATTAGGATATTGGAAATTGATTTTGTTTTACGTATTTTTTAGGTTTCAGCTCTTTTACTGAGAATGTTGAACGCCTTTATAAAGGCGATTTTTGATTCATACTCCGCACCGACATGTGGAATGATGTCTCGCTGTTCCAGCCTGTCTTCGCATCGTGAACTGTTTTTTCGGCGCAGTCCCAAACGGCGCCTAAGTCCCGCACTGCGCCCGTGTCCCCGCACTGTGCCCCACACACACTGGTGAGGCGCAAGGAACTTTTGCCCGCATGTATGAGTGCGCTACCTCCGGCGGAGAATCATAGGCGCAGCCCCGCCCTGCGCCGCAGTCCCCGCACTGCGCCTAACACCCTGGGCAGGCGCGGCGGACTTTTCCCCGCAGGTATGACCGCACTACCTCCGGCGCCGAATCATAGGCGCAGCGCCGCACTGCGCCTCGGACCCGCACTGCGCCTAACACACTGGCAAGGTGCGGCGGACTTTACATAGGATGTATGAGCGCGCCCCGGCCCCGACATAAATCAGGCGCAGATTCCGCCGGAAAACTGGCGGAAAGGTGCGCCCCGACCCGGCGGGATTCATACATGTGGCCCTATATGTTTATAAAGCAAGCTGTTGTGATCAATGTATGCAAACTATGAAGAGAGAGGCATGGATCAGCACTCCTCCTCATTTGGCCAAGGTGTTTTTAATTAGCAGTAGTCTGTATAAAAGGGTTAATGCTCTGCTCCTTTCAGTTTACTTACAGGGAGCCCAAGGAAGGAAGCTGTGTCAACCTTTCCTTTTTTTGGTGCTGTATGGCGAACATTGTTGCTGTGATGCTGTGCTTGTGGGGTGGTGCAGCCCAGAGCCAGGGGATCTAGGTCTGGTAACAGTGGTGCTGTGCCCCTCATCTGTGTGGCTATTGCTGCTGCGGTGGTGGCCGCCATGCAGTGCTGCCCCCATTTAGTTTAGGGACCCACTTTAAAGAGGTCGCCGTGAAGTGGCAAGTGAGTCTATACATTTTAAACCTTTCATTCTTGTCAAGTTTTTTGCCGAAAAAGCATTAGATCAACGTATATATGAGGATGTGCGGTCCATGTCCTCCCTTCCTGGGTTTGTGATCAGTGTAAATCTATTCAACGGCCAAAAAAAGTTTAAAGGGCTTCCCTTTTTCAACATGTACTAAATTATTTCTGAATAAAGTAAAAGCGCATGTATGCACTAAGAACACCCTTTAAGCTTCAAAATGTTAGCAGTGTATTCCCCTGAAAACAACCAGTGTCCCAATAACTAGAATTCATGAAAAATATCAGAATATTCGTCTACTGAAGGCGAATTTCACCGGTGTCTCAGCTTTTCTCTGGCTTTCAAATTCAAATGGTATTTTCTTCCAGGAGGCACCCTCTCCACTGACAACATTATGTGCGCGTCCAGGAAATTTCTGTCACTATCTGAAACCACTCAGGCTCCCGCTATGCGACAACCAGCTCGGCAAGTCAAAAGAGAAGCAGCAAATACCATTAAATGTGTTTGGCGATGGTCACATCCCATCCAGGTAAGCCCTGCTCTAACGCTGTGTTTCACAGTGTCCATAAAGTAAAACATCCGGAGGATTTCCAGACTTATATCTCTGATGGCCAGGAAACAGTGGCATCCATACCCTTAAAGGGGTTTTGCCAAGAAGTGAGTTTCTTACCTCTTAAAGGGGTTTTGCCACCATGTAATGTTGACGTGGGAACCTCCAAAATGGGTATTTAATCACTTTTCTAAATATATATGATTACAAAAAGTGAAGACTCTGAGAGCTAAAGCATTGCTCAGTCCCCCTTAGTAACCTGAAAGCTTGCATTAGACACGACCAGAGGAGCTAACAGGCCGTGCTTGCGTGAAACACTTCTTATCTGATGACAGGCAAAACGAATGAGGCACCGGGTAGAAATGCAGTCTATGGCGTGTCTTGTTGTTTTGAGAATCCACTGTTGTACTGTTTATTATTTAAGTTTTGAGACGCTCCCTTATTCCTCACTCCTTACTCACCCCCTCCCTTTCAGCCCTGCAGCCTTCATGACTTGTTGACATTCTCCCTGTGCTGATAAGAAAGGTAAGAAACTTGTGTCCTGGAAAATCCCCTTTAATCTGCTCAGAAGAGAAAATAAACACGCTGCCTCACAGGGGAGAGAGAGGGGGGCTGAGAACACAGCCATGAAGAAGGGAGTGTTGTGCAATGTTTACTCAAATAATCACATTACAAACTAGCAGATTCTCTATACAAAAAAACAAGATCTTTTTTCCACAGTCCCTTGCCAGCTCGTTCAAATTCCCTGTCATCAGATAAGAAGTGCAAACACACAAGCGCAGCCAGATCAGCTCCTGTCAGCAAGCGTGGCCAGATCAGCTCCTGGTCGTGTCTAATGTAAACTTTTAAGTAATTAAGGGCATGTAAAGAAAGCTGTAGCTCTCACAGTCTTCACTTTTTGTAATCACAATGTATTTTAGAAAAGTGATTAAATACCCATTTTGGGGGATCCCACGTCAACATTACATCGTGGCAAAACCCCTTTAAAGGGGTGTTTTAGGACTGACCAATGTTCGTTCGTCCGTCGGCGTATGAGTAAAAATAGAAGACTAATACTTACCTCCTGGACGCTCCTGTTCACTCCTGGTGCGTTCATCCCAGGATGAAGCAGTGAACCTTCAGCGTTCATGTGACAACTCCAGCCATTTACAGGCCAGAGAGGTCACGTGCGTGTGACATTGTGGCCTGTGATTGGCTCGAGTTGTCACGTGAATGATGGACATTCACTGCTTACCTCCTGGTTGAATGGACCGGCAGCCGGGAGTGAACGGGAGCATCCGGGAGGTAAGTATTAGTCTTCTCTTTTATTTTTACTCATACCCTGATGGACAAACGAGCATTAATCAGTCTCGGAACACCCCTTTAAAATCCCACTTTTTCATTAGATGCCTGTATGGTATAGCACAGCAGGCTACACTACTCCACACAACAGAAAAAAAGCAATCCAATGTGAAGAACAATTGTTGTTTAATATGTGTTAGGGTACGTTCACAGAGTGGAATTCAGCGCTGAAAAGACGTTGTTTTCTCGTCGGAAATTCCGCTCTTGCAAGCGTGGAATTCAGACGAGGAAACAAAGCTAAATTTCCCAGGCAGATTTTCTGCCTTCTATACTCTATAATGGGCGGTGCGGGAAACGGCTAAAAGAATTTACAATTCTTTGTCGCCTCTTACAATAAGTGCTGCAAATAAGCAAATAAAATCAGCATCGTCTGAACGATGATGCCGATTTTACACAAAACTGCACTAGGAACGGAGCTGTAGTTAACAGTTCCATTCCTAGAGCAGTCTCTGTGAATGTCAGGGACCGGAGAAAGCCTCCGATTCCTGCCGTTTAACCCTTTGATTGCTCCGGTCTGTGACTGCAGCATTGTCAAAGGGGATTCCCCTGCTCCATTGGGTCCCCGGGATTCTCAGTGTCCGATGGAGACCGAGGAATATCTATACCAGTGTTTCTCAACTCCAGTCCTCAAGACCCACCAACAGGTCATGTTTTCAGGAACTCCCACATACTGCACTGACTATAATTATATCACCTGTGTCAGGATCTCCAACAGAATGCACTGACCATAATTACATCACCTGTGCAGAATGCACTGACAATAATGATATCACCTGTGAAATACTCATTAAATCCTGAAAACATGACCTGTTGGTGGGTCTTGAGGACTGGAGTTGAGAAACACTGATCTATGCAGTCAGCCCTGAGGATTTAGAGTAGCCCTAGGTCTTTCTGTATAGTAAGTCTGGGATCAGGGCACACTGTGTATTGCCTTGACAGCAGCCTGTATCATATTGACAGATATTGCAATGAATTAGAATACAGGAGTATGCTAATAAATGACTAACTCTATAAAAAAAAAAAAACAAGTGCACAAATAGTTATTCCTTAATGGGATTTAAAAAAATATGTAAAAAAACATAAAGGGTGGAAAAAAAAAAAAAAAACCCCACAAACCCCCCCCCCCCTCCCCCTACATATTAGAACAACGGAAAGCCATACGCAGGTGTGAACCAAGCCTTAGGCCATGTTCACACGGCTTAAAATGGGATGTATTTCAGTCTGTAATTATGCGCCGGAGTGCGCGAATTACGGGCTGAAAACGTCCCAGTCATTGCGGTAATCCACAGTTCTCATAGAGAACTATGGATTACGTCTCCTCTCCCTGCTTGGCGAACCCGCCGCGGAGGGAGATAAGTGACATGTGAATTACTAGCGGCGTATACGCGTGCCGCTGGTAATGAAAGTCTATGGGCCGGCGAGGTGCCGGCCCCCCGCTCCCGCCCCGTCCCCACGTAATTACGTAATTACGCTCCGCAAATAAGCCGTGTGAACATAGCCTTACACTCTCTAACACAGTTGCAGCGTACAGTGCTATTTACCTGGTGGGTGTTGTGGTTAAAGTGGCAAACCACAGAGTGCAGCCTGTGTGATTCCTGAGGGCAAACGGTACAAATGGCTGCCTGCGTTTTGGAGTCTTCATCTCAACTGCATATAAAAGATTAGAGAGCAAAACATCAATCGCTGTACAACAAAGACAAACCACGCAGCAGCTGATATAGTAAACCCAGGTCAAAAACCGAAACTGGATTCTGACCTTACAGCTCTGCAATAGCAAACACAGGGACATACATGACCGTAACACATAGTTGCCAACTTTTGAAAGTGAAAAAGCAGGAGACTCTAGTGGGCGGCGCGCGTAGCGCGTCGCGGCAAAAATTTGCATGGACACGCCCATCTTGTCGGTATGCCACGCCCCTTCAAAAAGCCACACCCACCCACCTAACTGCATAACGGCTTTGGAAGAAAGCCAGTAGATTCCCTTATACCAGGTAGTAGTCCCCCCATAACCCGGTAGTGCCCCTTAAAAGGTCTGGTAGATGCCCCCTTGTAGCCAAGTAGATGCCCCCTCTGTAGCCAGGGAGAGCCAAATTTGTAGCCAGGTAGATGGCCCCCCCCTTTTTTAGCCAGGTTTGGTGCCCCCCTTTGTTTGCCAAGTATGCCCCCATTGTTTTGCCAGTAGTGCCCCATCTGTTAGCCAGGTAGTGCCCCCATTGGTTGCCAGGGAGATGCCCCCAGTGTTGCCCGGTAGTGCCCCCCTTTTTTTCCAGGGATTGCCCCCATCTTTTAACCAGGTAGTGCCCCCATCTTTTTGCCAGGTAGTGCCCCCATCTGTTAGCCAGGTAGTGCCCCATCTGTTAGCCAGGTAGGTGCCCCCCCTCTGTTAGCCAAGTGTGCCCCCATCGTTAGCCAATATTGCCCCCATCTGTTAGCCAGGTAGTGCCCCCCATTGGTTGCCAGGAGTGCCCCCATTGGGTTGCCAGGTAGTGCCCCATTGTTTGCCAGGTAGTGCCCCCATTGTTGCCAGGTAGTGCCCCCATCTGTTAGCCAGGTAGTGCCCCCTCTGTTGCCAGGTAGTGCCCCATCTGTTAGCCAGGTAGTGCCCCATCTGTTAGCCAGGTATGCCCCCTCTGTTGCCAGGTAGTGCCCCCCTGTTGCCAGGTAGTGCCCCCACCCGTTAGCCAGGTAGTGCCCCATCTGTTAGCCAGGTAGTTGCCCCTTTGTTGCCAGGTAGTGCCCCCTCTGTTGCCAGGTAGTGCCCCCTCTGTTAGCCAGGTAGTGCCCCCCTCTGTTTGCCAGGTAGTGCCCCCTTTGTTGCCAGGTAGTGCCCCCTTTGTTGCCAGGTAGTGCCCCCATTGTTTGCCAGGTAAATGCTCCCTGTGTTGCCAGGTAGTGCCCCCTCTGTTAGCCAGGTAGAGCCCCCCCTGTTAGCCAGGTAGTGCCCCCTTTGTATGCCAGGTAGTGCCCCCATTGTTGCCAGGTGATTGCCCCCATTTGTTGCCAGGTAGTTGCCCTCTCGTTAGCCAGGTAGAGCCCCCTAAAGCTAATAAAAATAAAATAATAAAATCCACTTACCTTACCAGGCACCTGCAGCGCGGCCAGCTCCTGCCCTATCTCCTCAGCGGCGCAGGGGGAAGTGAGAGCAGCCAGCGCGTCCACTCCCCTAGCAGCCGCGCGTCACTTCCCCCTGTGACGCTGTCCTGTATGTAACGGCGCACACAACCAGGCGCCGTACATACAGGGGGAGGAGGGAGAGGGAGCGATCCCTCCTGCCTCCTCCCCACAGTGAGACCGCGGGCGGTGAGCGGCCGCTGCGGCCGCTTCACCCGCCTGTAGGATCGGTCCCGCGCGCAAGAGTAGCGCACCAGCGCTACTCTTGCGCCGCGGTAATTTAAAAGGACCCCCGCCGCCTGCAGGCGGCGGGAGGAATGCCAACTCCCCCGGGAGGGCGGGAGGGGACCCCAAATAGCGGGACCCCCCCGCCAAAAACGGGAGAGTTGGCATGTATGCCGTAACATCACATGTGGGAAATCACATGCATCATGTGTCTGGTGATCAGAAAGAGCAGCTGCTAATGACAGAGGAAGCTGCAGTCAGCCATTCACTCCCCTGTAGTGGCCATTGCAGAAGAAATGTCGTAGTATATGTGAAAAGTCGTCCATCAACAACCCCAATCCCAAAAAACAGTTGGGAGGCTGTGTAACAAAACAAGACTGCAATGATCTGGAAATTTCTTATAGCCACACGTGCAGTCGAGTCACATTATTATGACCAGGAGCTAATATCCAGAGTGACCACCGTGTGCAGCATGGACAGCAGCAAAACAGCTGGGAGTGACTCATTAAGGTCCTGGTAGGTTGCCCCAGTTATCTGAAGCCGACTGCATCCCACAGCTGCTGGGGGGTCCATAGAGCCAACACCACCATCCAGGGGCTCCCACACGTGCCTGATTGGGTTCATTCTGGAGAATTAGAAGCCATTGTAGTACTGGGGAGTCTTGGTCATGATCTTCCAATTGATGTTGGACATTTCTAGCTGTCTGATGTCACATCGGCTTGCTGGAAGATCCCATCCGTCCCAGGGAAGACAATCGGAAAGTGTGGGTGTAAGTGTTCTGCAATGATGGATTCATACCCAATTCAGTTGAGACTTCCTTCCACGTGGATCAGTGGCGTAGAGAATGCTACAAAAACATCCCCCAGAACTCGTGTTCTTTCCGCAATATTCAGGGGGTTTGT